>APFE030363585.1:26748-86235 GCA_000404065.3 Pinus taeda | reverse complement strand
TACCGGGTTGATAAAATTAAGAGACAGGAAGCCCCAGGAGTTGTAGCATTATTGCTACAATACTGGGGCTCACCATATGGTTCCACTACTTCTCCATCCATCATCTTGGTGCTCTTCAACTTTTCCTTTAATACCAATAGTCGGTTCTCGTTCTTGTTCTGGAAAAAATCCTTAAGATCCTTCCACATATCATGGGAACTTCTCTTCCCCAACATATGAGGTATCAAATGATCCTTGACACCATCTAGGATGCTCAGCGTGGACTTTGTATCCAACTCTTCATACACCTCGAACTCCTTAGGGTCAGTCGGTTTCTTGATCTCCTTGACAGAAAAGTCCCATATCTTGTTGACCATCAGGACCAAATTGTTCTTTTCCTTCCATGGACTATAGTTGGATATCCATCCAACCTATCTTCATATCATAGACAAACCAACAACTTCTCCATTGCTATTTTTCCTTCAAAAACAGTGGAACCAACTCCCTCTTGAGTTGTATGCTTTGCTGTGCACACTTTGATTAACTAGACCTTCAAAGTAACTCTAATACCATGTTGAATTTCCACAACACTCAAGAATATGATTTGAGTCTTAGAATATTTGATGCAAACAGACTCAAATTCCACAACAATACTACTTTGCACAACGAAATAAACACAACATTAAATCAACTAGTGCACAATAGATACTTTTTCATCTTTTCAACCCAACTTCATTATATTAACAAACTTTAACACAACAATATAGGGCTCCTGTAACAGAGATTGTGACCCTTATATAATCATTGATACAATAATACAACTAGGGCTTGGTGTCAGTCCTTTGAAAATCAACCTACCCTGAATGAAGTACAAGTAACTTACTTGCTGATGTAGCCGAATCCTCAACTCATTTCAGTCCATGCACCCTCAACACATTTGTTGGTCCTTTAGCTTCCAATACGAAACTATTCCAATCTACCTCTATCCATGATCACACATCCTTTAGGTCATTGAACACTGATTCAAAAACTCTTCCCTCTAGCTGCTCCTTTGTCCACCAAGAATACACACATAGGGACTTCTATTAGTTGTTCACAACTCTGTTTGTGAACAGATCCTTGGTGTGCCCACTTTTTCCTTCCTCTGCTACTATAATAATGAAAAACCTAGGGTACAAAGGCTACATACTATCACTCAATAATTCCTTATCTTCTTAACGAAATAGGGTTGATACACCAGCCCACTTGGTTGCCTTCTTTTGTCCTTGAAAGAGCCAAACCTTAGGTCAATACCTTTGCGAGTCCTAGAAGACTTATTGTCCTTCACAAGTTTGCACTTAGGGAACTTTTGGCACCTAATGACAACCCTCCAAACTTCTCCATAATCTTCCCAATCACTTTTCCACACATGACCTCCAATCACACCCTTCCCTCCTTGAAGATGTCCTGCACTGCTCTCCAAAAAAATTCAGATCTAAGCATGAAGTCCTTGAGGTACTTGACCCTATCTAGGGTATCCTAAAGTAGCTCCAAACTACCTGAAATACCTCTCTAATAGACCGTAACTCCTACACTTATGCCTTAGAAATTTGCGTCCTAGTTTTGGTTACCTCCTAGACTATTTGACCTCCCAGAATCTTCCACCTGCAACAAAACAAAAATTTTCGGCCCATAACATAGAGAGTCTACTTCTATTTTATGCTTAGAATATTCCCTCCAAACCTCGGCCTAGTCTCCTCTTGTTCGCTGCCTACTCCTTCCCAAACATAACCCAAACAATCACGAGAAATCGAACCAAAACTAGTCCTTATCTTCTCCTTCTATATGATCCTTAGGGCTGCAACTATCTCAGAGATGCTCAACCTCCTTGCTATCTTTCACATGAGAAACACATGCCATTTTGGATGCCAAATGAGGTCTCACCTTTTTCCTATTTATATGCTTTTGGGTGGAAATGACTAGCCCTCTTCTAGTGATCTCCTAAAGTCTAGTCGACCTTAAACTTTTGCCACAAGCCCGCTACATATAAATATTTTTTTTTTCCTTCCTCATTAGACAAATTCTCCCTTGAATTTATTTGTATCCATTTGCTCCACTAAGGGTGCCACACATCCTCCAAGGGTCAAATCAACGAAATTCATCTTTGTTTCATGACCACCACTTTGGGTACAAAACTAATCTCTTGAGTACTTGGCCCACACATGACTTTTGTGGTGCTAACTCACACAAGCCCAATACCTAGGGCTGTGAAGTACCTCCCAAAAGTACAACTATCAACACTCCCTTTTAGCGAGGGAGGTAATTCCACCACTAGGAAGTAACTTGTCATCATTGTCATTGCTGGTGACACTAACCCAACTTCTGGCGTTTACACTCCATCATACCCTATAGCATGCACTACGCCCTTCTTGGAAGTGGCACTACCACAAGAAGCCTCTTACTTCTTCTCCTAAAATGATTTCAGGTCATCCCACTATTCCTTCTTGCCCACTATATAAGTGTCTTTACTCCCCAATAAACACACACTCTTCTTGGGATGCACATTCTCCTTCTGAACCTACAAAACTCCGCTAGAACTCGGCTTCCTATAAACCTCTGGAACTTGAACTTGAGACAACCTTCTCAGATACGACACCACTGCTTCTCCATCCATCATCTTGGTTCTCTTCAACTTGTCATTTAATGTTGAAAATAGCAACAAGAAATGAATCATAAAAATAGAATCCAGAATATTCCAATTTTAATTTGTCCGTGAAATAAAATTGTGAATTAAATTCGAATTTAGTCTCACCAGCTGCTTGGAAATAATTAATTATTTTATTATGGATTAATTAGTTGGAGAAATTCAAGTTAGAAGTCTTTCTAAAGTCATGCAAGAGTTATCCCTTAAATTAAGGAGATTATCCCTTAATTAAGGAAATAAGATTGAGTTATATTTGAGTTGTAATTAGTTAGCTCAGTTTACTGAGTTAAGTCCAATTAAATTAGTTCCAAACTGTTTGAGGAACTAATTCAGAGTTATCAGTTAGTTGATGCATGCATGCACTCAACAAGTGTACTCTAGATAACTGAAGATTCTCTCATCAGAAACTCATGCATATATGTTCTGAGAAAGACCCAGTTGAACTAAATGTTAAGGACAATGTACTATCAGTTGTGTGTTTTCTCCTATAAAAGAAACCCATGCATGCAAAAGGAACAAGGTTCCTTGAGGATTGCACAATTATGACAGTGTGTTAGAGCAGTGTGTGAGAGCAGTGTTACACTGGGTGAAGGAGATCATCCCAGAGGTAACTGTGCAAGGAAATAGGAGCTTGGAGGGTAGAGGAGAAGGCTTGTGAGAAGCTTTGTTTGCCTGTGAGCATCCAGGACGATTGTACTGAGAGCTGGCTAGCTGTGAGAGCTAAGGCTTTGTATAATTCTGATGTATTTCCACCTTGTATGATAATACATATAGTGGGGTTTTTAGCTGAGGATTTCCCCTGAGTATTTTCTATGTTTCATGTGCATTGATTCTTCTTCTTATGGTTATATGTGTTCAGCTCTGATTCATATCGATCTTTAAACTTCCGTAAGTTTGATAGTAGAAGTAGATTATAGTATTTTGCTTTGGTATATTGCATTATCGACTTAATCTATAGTCAGATTTTCTACTTAGATCATAGGTATATTTGTAGAGAATTTGCAGGAAATTCTACATGGTATCAAAGCATAGTTTATTAGAGCTGTGAACAGTATACGGAGAAGAGAATTCGAAGTTTGAAGTTCGGGGTTGCAGGTGCAAATCAAATTCTTATAATACTTCAAGGTTGGCCAATGGCGTTTTATGGCTTGAGACTCGAGTATGCCTTGGAAGGAAACTTGAATTACATATTATGGAAAGATCGCATGGAGGCTGCATTAGAAGACAACGACTTGAAGGATTTCATTGATCAAGAAATCCCAAATCCAGGTTCAACTAATGCACAAGATTTAGCTGAGTGGAAGAAGTGTGTGGCGAGGGTGAGACGGATTATCCTTGAGGGAGTTTAAGACCATATTGTCTCGAGTCTCCATGGGAAGGATACTCCATATTCAATGTGGAAGACATTGAAGGACCTTTACCAGAACAGTAGCGACCAGAGGAAATTGGCACTCAAGGATAAGCTTCGACGAATCAAGATGGAGAACAACGATACTATTTCCACATATCTGAACAAGCTCACCACCTATAGAGATGAGCTTGGAAGTGTGGGAATAACTATTGCTGATGATGATATGGTGAGCCTCACTCTCCTTGGCCTCCCAAAGAGCTGGAATAACTACCAGGACTCTGTGAATGGAAGGGAGAAACTATCGGATTAGGAATGAATGTGGTCGGATCTCATGCAGGAGGAGATCAGAGGAGCACACGAGATGGTTCTTCATCCAAGGATGACGATGAAGAAATTTGGCCTTAGCAAGTAAGGCAAGGAAAGGGAAGGGGAAGGCGTCCCATTCCGAATCAAATTCTTCTCATGGAGGGAAGAAGGTTGACAAGTCCAAAGTGAGATGCTTTAATTGTCATGAGGTGGGTCATTATGCGACTAATTTCCCATCGAAGAAGTCCAAGAAGGGATCATCGGAAGGATCGGAAGGTGAGGCATTAGCCTCTTAGTTCGAAATGGACTTCACCCTCATTGCATGCGTGGTGTCATCGATGATGGGTTGTGGTTGGTTTCTTGACAGTGGAGCCTCATTCCACATGACCGACGATAAAAGTTTATTCAGTACCTTGGAGGAGAAAGACCTCAAGATTCGCATAGAGATGGGTGACGACGAAAATTTTAGTGTTTCAGGAGTGGGCACAATTGCTTTTCAGAGGGAGCATGGAGCTCCTATCACCTTGACAGATGTGGAGTATGTGCCTGGACTGAAGAAGAACTTGGTATCGGTCGCGATGTTGGAGGACAAAGGCTACAATGTTGTATTCAGTAAGGGAAAGGTTTTCCTTAGACACATCACCACGAGACAGGTGAAACAGATCAATTCACGAGTTAAGAACCTGTATGCTCTTGAGGTTCAAGATGCATGCAAAGCCTTGAGGACCAAGGAAAATGTTAGACTTGGTGGTTGAGAGGGAGAGTAAATTACTCCCAACATGCAGTCCCAGAAGAAGTCTCAGAAAATTATGGAGGAGCCACAATTAGAGTCAGCAGAGGGATCACATGCAGCCATACCTCCAGGTGTGAGGTGGGGAAATGTGAAGTGATAATCCCAAGAAGGCTGAAATTGGGCAGGGTCCATTGAGAGATTCTATCTCATGGATCGTACCTTGCTACGAGAGCCCAAAGTACATAGTAGCGGGAGGAATCAGTGGGATTGATGCAGTCAGAGATCAAAGTGGCAGAGGCTAGAGCAGTCAGATACTGAAGAGCACAGAGAAGGATTGACAACAGTGCAGAAAGTCTGAGTCACTAGAAGTGCAGAGTTTTTTAGTTGACAGAGGCAATAACAGTCAGAAACTTTGATGACAGATGCATCATGCTGATTCAGGTTGGATGTTTTTTTGTTTCTGGAGATTGCTAGAGAAACAACACTAGAGAGAAGTGTTGCATGCAGAACATTTTAAAGGTTCAGGATCGGGATCGAGTTGAATTCCTTTCTTGTTGAGAGGGAGTGTTGAAAATAGCAACAAGAAATGATAAAAATAGAATCTAGAATATTCCAATTTTAATTTGTCCTTGAATTAAAATTGTGAATTAAATTCAAATTTAGTCTCACCAACTTCTTGGAAATAATTAATTAATTCATTATGGATTAATTAGTTGGAGAAATTCAAGTTAGAAGTCTTTCTGAAGTCATGCAAGAGTTATCGCTTAAATTAAGGAGATTATCCCTTAATTAAGGAGATAATATTGAGTTATATTTGAGTTGTAATTAGTTAGCTCAGTTTACTGAGTTAAGTCCAGTTAAATTAGTTCCAAACTGTTTGAGGAACTAATTGTGAGTTATCAGTCAGTTGATGCATGCATGCACTCAACAAGTGTACTCCAGATAACTAAAGATTCTCTCATCAGAAACTCATGCATGTATGTTCTGAGAAAGACCCAGTGGAACTAAATGTCAAGGACAATGTACTACCAATTGCATGTTTTCTCCTATAAAGGAAACTCGTGCATGCAAAGGGAATAAGGTTCCTTGAGGATTGCACAGTTTTGATAGTGTGTTAGAGCAGTGTTACACTAGGCGAAGGAGATCATCCTAGAGGTAACTGCACAAGGAAATAGGAGCTTGGAGGGCAGAGGAGAAGGCTTGTGAGAAGCATTGTTTGCCTATGAGCATCCAGGAGGATTATACTGAGAAATGGCTAGCTGTGAGAGCTACGGCTTTATATAATTATGATGTATTTCCACTTGTATGATAATACAGATAGTGGGGTTTTTAGCTGAGGCTTTCCCCTGAGTATTTTCTATGTTTCATGTGCATTGATTCTTCTTCTTATGGTTATATGTGTTCAGCTATGATTCAGCTCGATCTTTAAGCTTCCACAAATTTGATAGTAGAAGTAGATTATAGTATTTTTCTTTGGTATATTGCATTATCGAGTTAATCTACAGCCAGATTTTCTACATAGATCTCATATGTAGATTTGTAGAGAATTTATAGGAAATTCTACATTTAATACCAACAATCAATTCTCATTCTTGTTCTGGAATAGATCCTCAAGAGCCTTCCACATCTCATGGGAACTGCTATTCCCTGACATATGAGGTATCAAATGATCCTTGACACCATCTAGGATGATAAAATTGGCCTTTGTATCCAACTCTTCATACACCTCCAACTCCTTAGGGTCAACTGGTTTTTTGATCTCCTTGTCAGAAAAGTCCTAGATCTTGTTGAACATCAAGAAAAAATTGATCCTTTCCATCCACATACTATAGTTAGATAGCCCATCATACCTTCCTCATATAATAGACCAACCAACCACTTCACCATTGCTATTTGTCCTTCAACAACAATGGAACCAACTCCATTTTGAGCTGTACGCACTACTGTGAACACTTTGATTCATTGGTCCTTCAAAGTAGCTCTAATACCATGTTTAATTTCCATGGCACTCAAGCATATAATTTGAGTCATAAAATATTTAATGCAAACACACTCAAATTCCATAACAATACTACTTTGTACAACAGAATAAACACAACAGTAAATCAACTAGTGCACAATAGATAATTTTTCACTTTTTAAACCCAACTTCGTTATGTTAACAAAATTTAATACAACAATTTAGGGCTCCCATACCAAAGATCATGACCCTCATACAATCGTTGATATAAGAATACAACTAGGGATTGGTGTCATTCCTTTGACAACCAATCTACCCTGAAAAAGGTAAATTGACTTACTTGTTGATGTAGCCAACTCCTCAGCTCCTTTCAGTACACATACCCTAAACTCACCTGCTATCCTTTTAGATTCCAATATGCAACTCTTCCAATCTACCTCTATTAATGATCACACATCCTTTAGGTCACTGAACATGGCTTCAACGAATCTTCCATCTAGCCGCTGCTTTGCCCACCAAGAATACAACACATAGGGACTTCTATTAGCTGTTCACAACTTTGTTTGTGAACAAATCCTTGGTATTCCCACTTCTATCTTCCTTTGCTGCTACAATGATGAAAAATCTGGGGCACGAAGGCTGACCACTCTCACTAAATAATTCCTTCTCTGCTTAGTGAACTAGGGTTGATACATTATCCCACTTGGTTACCTTATTTTGTCCTTCAAAGAGCCAACCCTTAGGCCAATGCCTCTACCACTACTAAAAAACTTATTTTTTCTTCACAAGTATTAAATTAGGGAACTTTTGTCCCCTATCCTTCCAAACTACTCGTTAATATGCCCAATAACTTGTCAAGACATGGCCTCCAATCTTGCACTCTTCTATGCTTGATGAAGTCTCTGAGGTACTCGACCCTGTCTAGGGAATCCTGAAGCAACTACAAACTACCTGAAAATGCTCACTAACAGATGCTAACTCTTAGGGAGATGCCTTAGAAAAATGCAGCCTGATTTTGGCTACCTCCTAGACTATTTGGCTTCCCAAAACATGGTTTCTTCCACTTGCAACAACATGTAAATTTTTGGCCTATGACACAAAGAGTCTACTTCTATTTTATGCCCAAAATATTCCCTCAAAAACCCCAGGTAATAACCTCTTATTTTCTGCCTGCTCCTACCCAAAGATAACCCAAATAACCACAAGAAATCGAACCAAAAACCAATCCTTCCTTCACTCAGCTTCTTAGGGCTGCAATTATCTCAGAGATACTCAAATTCCTTCCTCTATCTTTCACATGAGAAAATGAAGCAATGTTGGATGCAAAATGAGGTCTCACCTTATTATTATTTATATGCTTTTGCATGGCAATGACTAACCCTTTTTTAGGGCTCTCCTTAAGTGTAGCCAACCTTAAAATTTTGCAACAAGCCCGCTGCATATAAATAAAAAAATTTCCTTCCTCATCAGATAAATGCTCCCTTGAATTTATTTGTAGCCCCTTGATTCACTAAGGGTGCCACACATGCTCGAAAGGTCAAATCAACAAAATTCATCTTGGTTTCGTGTCTACCACTTTGGGTACAAAGCCCATATCTTGGTACTTAGCCCACAAATGTATTTTGTGATGCCAACTCACACAAGCGTAGTACCGAGGGCTATGCAGTACCTCCCAAGTTACAAATCTCAACATGTACTATGTCTCATTTATAGATGACTTCTTGAGGAATAAATGGATTTATTTATTCAAGAAGAGATTTGAAGTTTTTGACAAATTTAAAGAGTTTAAGGCTCTTGTGGAAAATGAGACAGATGAAAATTAAGTTGTTGATGACAAATAATGGTGGAGAATTCTGCGGGAATGAATTCAAAGAATTCTGTAACAAGTGTTATTTAAGAAGGCAAAAGACTACTCCATAAATACTTTAAAAAAAATGGATTTTCAGGAAGGATGAATAGAAAGATGATGGAAAATACAATGAACATGCTCAATGGTGCCAAATCTATAATGTTTAAGTACACATTTCAAAGGAAAATAGGAGTAGGCTAGATAATAAAGCTAAGAAGTGTATATTTATCGCCTAAGAATATGGTTTAAAAGGTTATAAGCTTCGGAACACATAAACTAAGAAAGTTGTGTATAATTGAGATGTGGTATTTAGAGAAATCAAATATGTTGTCAATTAAGAAATCATACCAAGGTAGAAATAACTAGAGAATATAGAGTTTGAATTAAAGGATAATGAATCAAACTCAAGAGGACATGACTTAGAAGAACAAGAGCAACATACTTCAGTATTGAGGATATTGGTTCGGGAAAGAAGGTAATCTAAAATGTATATTCTACTTGATTTAATTTTAATTTTGATTTTACTATTGATGATGATCCTATAATGGTTAGGGAGGTAGTGGATTCAAAGGATGGAAAACTCTAGAAAAAATCCATGGTTGAAGAAATAAAAACCTTAGTTAAGACCAAGGCTTGGGAACTTATGGAGTTGTTGGCTAGAAAAAATCCCATTGGTATCAAATGGGTGTTTAAGAAGTTGAATGTAGAGGATAAAGTGGGGAAATACAAAGCTTGATTAAAAGAAAAAGGTTATTACTAGGTAGAGGGAATTGACTTTGGTGAAATTTTTTCTCTTGTTTCCAAGTTAACTTCTATTAAACTTATTTTATTTATTGTTGATACTTCTGATTTTGAAGTAAAACAAATGGACATGAAGACAATATTCCTACATGGGGATTTGGAAGAAGAAATCTACATGAAACAACTAGAATGTTTTGCAATGAAGGAAATAAATATTTGGTATGCAGGTTGAAAAAGTCCCTATATGGGTTAAAACAATCACCAATGATATGATATAAATTTTTTGATAAATATATAGTGGGACTTGGATTCATAAGAAGTGAAGTATATTATTGAGTGTATTTCAAATTAGTTGGTGATACGTTGCTGATTGGAAACAACAAGGAAATCATCGAGGATGTGAAAACTCAATTGTCCTTTACATGAAGGATCTTGGTACTGAAAATTTCATTTTGGGGTTGGAAATTTAAAAAGATCAGGAAAATATGAAACTTTGGTTAAATCAGAGGAAGCATGCTGAGACAATATTATATATGTTTAAAATGCAGTAGTGTAAATATGAAGATCATTGTCTCAAGATATAGGAAGAGGAAGAGGACATGTCTCATGTTCTATATGCTAGTACAATTGACAATCTTATGTATGAAATGATTTGTATTAGATCAAACATTGCACATATAGTGAGATTATTTAGCAGGTATATGTCAAAACCAGGGAAGGGGCATTGAATAATAATAAATATGGCTTTTAAGTATTTGCATGGCACTACCAGTTGTTGGTTGTACTACCACCAACCTAGATCCATCTTTACTCCAGATCTATAAGCGCCAAGAGGGATCAAATCTATCGAGAGATTTGATCCCTCTCGGCGCTTGATAGATTCAGAGTTAAGCTAGATCTAGGCTTATTTAATTATTAATAATTATAATAATAATAATTTTTTTTTTTTTGTTTTTTTGGTTTTTGTTTTATAACTTCACCAAGTTAAAATATTTTAATTAATAATATATATATATATATATATATATATATATAATTTATTTATTTATATTTATTTTTAATTTATTTTAATTTTTTAAAGTAATCTAACCGAGTCAAATTGTTACAACATCCCTTCCATACTAGTCTAGAGAGTATCTCTCGACACAAAAATAATTTAAATTAAATATTTATAAAATATTTTGATTGTGAAATGAGAGATGGTTTTTGGACATGTGGTATTGATAAGCCATGGTAATATGACAAAGCCTATTTAAAAGTTAATAATATCCATGATAAAGTTGAAGTGAATATCCATGGTTAATTAAGTTGTTATGTGCTTATTAATGAAATATAATATGGTTACAAAAGTATTATTTTAATTTATATGGTAAAATGGATCTTAATATATAATTACTATTTATATCTTATAATATTTTAATTTGATAAAGGTTTTAGATATATTTAAAAAATAATTTATAATATTTTTTAGATTTGATTAAAAAATGTTATAAAAATTAAATCTTGAAAAAATATTTATAAAATATTTTGATTGTGAAATGATAGATGGTTTTGGCCATGGTATTGTAAAAAAACTTATTACAAGTTAATGATATCTATGGTAAAATGTACGTGAATATCATAGTTAAATATGGTTACAAAAAGCATTATTTTAATTTTTAAGGTAAAATGGATCTTAAGTTATAGCTACTACTTATATGTTGTTATTTTAATGTGATATGTAATATGTTTATATTTTTATTTATTTAAAAAAGTTATTATAATTTATTCATAAAAAAATTACAATATAACAATTTTATTATTTTTATTACTTTTAACCTTTTACAAACAACATCTTATGCTTTATATTACTTTAAACCTTTTATTATTATTTAGTATTTACAAATCCTTTGTGTCTTATTAATTTAACATATTAATATTAAGCCAAAATTTTAAAATGTTGACAAACTTTCTTACAATACATCTACACATGTCCCCTATATTGGGTTTTAGAGCAACTCTCTATGCAAAGAAATACTAGGATTTGAAAGAGTGTTGGATGGCTTAGTTGATGCATACTGAGCTGGAGAGGTAGATCATAAAAGATCTACAAGTGGGTATGTGTTTAACCTAGTTGTAGGGGTAATCAGTTGGATGAGCAAGAGACGGTATGTAGTGACACTCTCAACTATAAAAGTCCAATACATGGCAGATGCTCATATAAGCAAAGAAACAATATGAGTACAAAGATTGTGTTGAGGTATTGCGTTGGTACAACATGATATAAGGAAAAATTGCGACAATCGAAGTGCATCTTCTTGGTGAAGAACCCAACTTATCATTCTAAAACAAAGCATATTGATGTTCAATATCACTTTTGTGAGATATATGATTGAAGAAAAGAAGGTGCTACTAGTAAAGGTAGACACTTTGAAGAATGCTGTAAATTCATTAACATAATTTTTGAGCACTGAGAAGTTCTCTTGGTGCAAAGAAACAATGAAAATTACCGCCCATGAATGTTGATCATGTATTCCTGTGACCCCTTGTTTGCAAAGAAAACAACAAGTGAGAGCACATTGGGTATTGATCAGAAAATGCGGAAGAAGATCGTTCTCTGACACTTGACAAGATTGAAAATGGGTCTTTTAAAACATCATGTTAGTTTGGTGTTCCTTCAAGCATTAATTAATTCACATGTGCAAATTAACCATAAAGAACATAACACAAATAACCACGTGAACATCAGGAACAATGACACAAAGTTTGGTGACGAAGTTCACCCCTCCTGGGCTACATCTCCGGGCCCTGCTCAAAAGGCTAGGCCGCTCATATTTCAGTATTTTAAAATGAGGTACATCAATTTGTGGTTTACAATTGTGGCTATTTCCCTTGCAAGGAAATGTTCTCCTACAGAGAAATCTCACAATATAACTTGACAATTTGTAATCAATGTGTCATCTACAACAAAATAAAGAGTCCCTTGCAAGGACTCTAAACCTAAACTGAAATTGAGCAATCATGAATCAATAATACATCATTCAATTACATGTCTCAACTTGACTTGGAGAGACAAAAGTTCATGTATTGAATTCTGAAGAATCAACTGCTTCAACTATCGAACTGGCTCTGCAGGCGAGTTCAGAGCGCACCAAAATCCCTATTTAGGCTCTTCAAGCACCTATTTTGGACCCCAGATGACTTCGGAATGCCAATTATAGAATGAGCTTATAACATGACTTACATCAACAATTTCGAGCTGCGCTCCTCACAACTCCCTTCTCCTTCTGATTGCGCAATGGCTCAACACCTTCTAGCTCACACAGCTAGACTTCAACACCACTCTAGGCTTCACTTGCCTTTGACTTCAAATGGCTTGTCTTTGCTTCTACCTTCAAATTACTTGTTTGCATTGACCACCTTTTATAAGGTTTTGTAACTCTAATTTTAGAGTTTGGTTGTAAATGTTATAACAACATTACAATTTGGGCTATTCGAATTAAATCGAATTAGCAATACATGGTAATTTATTTTAACAAATATTAAACTTAGCGCATTTGGATTACATCAAAGCCTTCCGCTCAAACCATATTTATCATATGGTTGCTACCACCATTAACTCTGTGCCATATATTATATACCAAAGTTTTAACAATACCTTTCAGCCCAATTGGAATATGTTACATGGAATATGGTTAAAGGTTTAGTGCATTTCCTATGGTTTAAAACCATATAACATTATTATATAGCATAAAACTTTAATGCTATAGTATGGCAGATAAATGAATCTCCACATGGTGCTTTGGTATATAACAAATGTATTGTCTCCTTCTTGGTGGTGTGGCATATTACAATTGTTCGCAACCCTATTTGGCGGTTATGTGGCATATGGTTCCAACGATCCAACTCCACGCCACACCGATGACACGTCTGTTGCCAACCAAACTCCACACCACAGGTGAGAAATAACTCTAGAGTTTTCCTGCGGTGACCTGCCCCATAACATACTGTGTTGACATGTGGCACATTGAACATTGAACTGGTAGTGGGTATCACACATCTCCACGTGGCATGTGACCTATTCTAACTCCGCCAACCGACGGTGATTCTGACTGTGGTCACATATAAACATGCATTGGATGGAAGGTTGGAAACTTCCATATCTCGTGCCATCTGGTGCCATATCTTTGTTTCTTAAACCATGGCTTCTGGGTTGGCGGGGCCTTTGAATGTGGCGGGCTTCGCCATCCTACCCCTTCATGCGACTTTAACAAACCTTACATATCATTTCATGCCCAAGCTTAAACAAGGACCATCAGTGGTGTAGTCGTCAAGGTTGTTGTTGCTTGGTGCTAGGTCATGAGGTCGAATCTCCCGGAGGCCCTGTACTCATAACAAATTTTTATCATGCCATGAGGAGGCCACATGGCAGCCAATCATTGGCCCATGTGGCTCTCCATTATTGGTCAAATTAAAATAAGCCAACCAATCATAAATACCAAAATTTGACAAATTAGAAGGATCCACTTGGTAGAATGTGAGCATGCCAAGTGTCCATTGGAACCATGAGATTTGACCACCACCTGTGTTGACTTTGACTTTTTACTTGTTTGGAGGAAAACTTCAAAACGCCTTTTCTTCCTCATACGAAGGCCATTTTCGAAACCGGATATACCATCGGAATCAACGCGACAAGATATTCAACTTGGTGCTGATTTCATGAGCATCCAGGACTGTAAAATTTTGAGCATGTCGAGAACTGTTGCTATCTAAGACCATCTTGGTATTCAACCATTACATATAAAACTTTGACTAGACTCAACACGATCCATCTTGGATCATACCTCCCAACAAAAGGACTTTTGGACCTCCAAAAGTTTATTACAATCATGAATTTATTACATTCAAGCATCAGTATAAAAACCTTCTAGACCCTATTACAGACTTGCTTGGTCTACTGATGCGACGACAATTCATAAATACACAATTACACATACGACATGAATTATGGCGAGTTCGAAGTAGGAGATTTCTCTGGAGACTTACATTTTTCCTCTCTAGTTTTCTTTTCTACCTCTTTTCCTAATCGCGCTGGTGTCGACTCACGTGGTAGCATTATACATGAGCTCTTCGAATGTCCTCTTAGCTTGCACTATGAAAAAATTCATTCTCCTGAGTTTGTACTGGTTGTCTTTTTTTGGATCTTTTCGAGCTTTTTTTTGACGATGCCAAAATTTTGCTTGATTGTATCAAAGTATTTCCCAAACTTTTCTTTCCCTACAGGGTCGGGTCATCCTTCCGCAGATGACAGATATCATGCACCTTCTTGCTATAAACCTTCTGCTTCTAGCATTCCTCTACACAATGCATGTTACTCCCACAGAAAGTACATGGATATATCCTTTTAATAATTTTCATCATAAAATTTTGATTGTAAGAATCACCTTCCGAATCACTGTTGGAATGATTCATCTGCTTACCTTTCCGATCCTGAATCTTCTTTAGCATTAGCTCAGGATGTAAGGACCAACACCCATATGCGATGTGACCTCTCTTCCCATAGTAGTCACAAGTTGACTGGTCATATCCCAATCCTTCGTATTTAGGCCTTTCTTGCACTGAGATTGGATGGATTCTTCCTTGGGCATGCTTGCCAAGGCCTTGTCCTTGCTAATATCCCATCTTGTTCACAAACATCATCCCATTCCTTTGGTATGCTTCTCGAACGCTCCAATCTCAGGATTGTTGGAAGTCTCTATTTTAGAAACAATTTTCTGAGATGATTGTACATAAGGAAATTCCTTAGAAGGTGAGGAAAAAGTACCAATGGCTTTTTCCACTGATTACGCTTTTGGAGTGGTAGATAGAGATGAACTTTCTTCATCTTCCTGATGAAGTGGGGGTACTTCATTCTCTCCTACAGTGGATGGACTTCGAATTGAAGGACTTCTCCTCTTTTAGTTCTTCTGCAAGGCTTCAATATTTACTTGCAGTCTTTGTTTGTCTTCCTACAAAGCTTGCACCATGCGTCACAATGCATTGTTCTCCTGTTGATATTGCTAGTGGAAATCTTCTAGTTCTTGCAATCTAATCTGCCTCGTGCTTTTACCCGTTGTTTCACTTTCGTAAGTGTTATCACTCCAAAATTTCTTCTAAGTTGTCAGAAAAAGAAATGATAGAGGTAACCACAAACCAACTTTTGATATTAGGATCTAGCCTTCCTAATCTATGAGAGGGCTCTCTCTTTTTGTTTTA
Source organism: Pinus taeda (assembly GCA_000404065.3). Lineage (NCBI taxonomy): Eukaryota > Viridiplantae > Streptophyta > Pinopsida > Pinales > Pinaceae > Pinus > Pinus taeda. The sequence goes on along the minus strand of APFE030363585.1, from coordinate 70,399 downwards.
AATTTGTTTAGTTATTTTATTTTAGGCTAGTTATGATTGTGCTTGGGTTTTTGATTTAGATTTGGTGGCGGGATCACTCACTTAGATGAAAAAGGGTCATCTTTTACCATTGGGCTATGGGGTCAAATGTCAGACAAAAAGGACTGGATCAAGTTCTAAATACAATTTCTACAGGGCAAGATAGCAGAGTTACTTTAGATCTCAAGGCTGGATGGTGAAGTGGTTTTCAATTGGATCCAAATAGCAATTAAGGGTTCCTTAGGCCGGATTTATGAAGAAAGTGAAATATCTCAACCGGGATGGGAGAGCAATTAAGGATTCTCAGATCTAGATATCAGAAGAAAACATGTAAATGATTAACTACGGAAAGCAGAGTGTACTTAAATAAATTCTGAGACAAATTTCCAGTTAATTTATTCAACTTTAGATGACATTTAAGTTTGTGAAAAACATAAGAGAATAACAAATTGACAAAGAAAATACTTCATTGTAATAGCTCTACACATGAATCTTGTAATATAATCTCTTTATTACTTGCTCCAGTCTGCTGACTTGAAAATTGGTACAATAACCCTCAGGTTTATGATCAAATAACTTTACAAATGTATAGAAATCAACACACAATACTTCGAATTATGAAGTATTAATACAAAATATTTTACAAAATATCCCAAGCTGTCTTGGGAACTAATCTAGGAGAAAGAAAAATCTTCATGCAAGAAGATAGAGACAACTATCGAACTGATGCTTGCTATCCCTGTTTATTAGGTTGTGCTAGCTTTAATCTTTGATCTTTTGCCCTTTAATCTACTTTGCTATTTGGTTTTCATGTTGGATGCTCTATTCACTCTGATCTTTCAACTGATACACTTTCACCTGATACATTTTGACATGGCTGACCTGTCAATATCCTTTTACTATGCCTTTTTACTTTTTACTGTACATTTTATGTTTTTACTGTGTATTTCTATAGTAAATTATTTAGTTTTTCCCATGTCTCAGCATCTGGTAATTGGATATTAAGCATCTTCCTATATATCTCATTTTCCTTTGTATATTTGGCAAAAGTAGGCTTATTGACAAAAAGGTGTTTTACCTTATGCCAGAGGTAAGACAAATTCTCAAAAGTTTGATATAATACTTTGCCAGTAGGTATGCCCTTCATGGATGAAGTATTCACCTGATCTCTGGCCACTTCCCAGATTATTATGTTATAATCCTCCCGTGTCATCAGCTTATCATTTATTACCTAGGGATTCGGTAAACCTTTTTGTGTCAAAATTTCAAATTTGACCATTAATCTTTCAATGGCCAGCTGCATGGTTTGACACTTATCCTCTAGGTTCAACATCAAATTCCTCTCGGTGAGGACCCTTTTCACTTCCAAAATTGTACCTGTTTTGTCAGGTATATCTAATTCCTATAGCTCATAATTGTTCTTGGAGTTGAGGAAGTGAATGATCTTTGTAGCTTCCTCTAGCATGTCTCCAAGTTCTGCTTTGAATCTTTGAATGGCTTATGTAGTCTGCTTTATTAAATCAATCTGTTGAAAAATAACCTGTATGGATGGCCAAATATCATTGATAGAGTCAATGATATTGGCCCACAGTTGCTCCTTAGCCTTACCTAGAGGTTCATTCAATGTCAGTTCCTTCTCCAGGCTTTTGATTCGTTCATTCATCCTTGTAGACTTCTTTTTTCTACTTTGTGCATGATTTGGGCAAGTTTGTAATCTATTTCCAGGCTGGTCACTTTTTCCTTAAGCATGTTCATCTTAGTGGCCTGAATGGACGTTTCTTCCATTACTTTGACCAACCTGTTTGCTTCATCACCTGTAGACCCTGTTGCTGTTGACCCTGTTGCTGATGTAGTTGGTATAGATGCTGGCAGTGTTGTGGCCATTGGAGCTATGGGAGCTAAGGATGTGTTGAAGGCCCCGAAAATCAGGTCGACAAAAAGGGGGATACCTGCCCGGTCCGGACCTTGGTTGGAAACTCCTTATCCGTTTGGTATAGTGGGTCCGACTGGGGATATGGGACCAGTTTCCCAATTCAGTGTGTGTGTGTGAGAAAGTTGGGTGTTTCTGTTCTAAATGGAACACTTCTATCTAATCTAATGCTATGCTATTTTATTCTAATAAACAGAAAAACATCGAAATTTATGCTAACCCGGGGTGTGATCTTTCTTCTATGCGATCTAAAAAGATTTCAAACAATAACTGGTAATAAGTCATTCACTATCATAAGAAAAGAATTCGATCAAAGATGAAATAACTTCGTATAAGAAGTTAGACGAACAGTTGTGAAAAATGATCGCAAATGAGTTATTCATACACTAAACATAAAAAAATAGTTATCACCGTACAAAAGTGCCAAATGATAACTCAGACATCCATGCTGTAATATATAAACAACTGAAAACTGAATATCACTTTAACGCATAAGCAGAAATGGTTAAGAGATAAAAGTACCATATATAACTAGTCCTACTCATGAGCTTCAAGCGACAATTGATTTATCTCTCCTTGATTTAACATCCACTAAGAGTACAAAAGTGCAACATTAGTAGAAGATATCAAATGCAAATATCAAATAAACCCTGTTCCATTCATTCACCAAAACCTCATCTAAGGGTGCAAAAGTGCATGTTCTGAGGACAAGTTTTTGATAAATTTCTGGACCCTTCTCTAAATGCATGAGAAGGGTTTAAATACTACTAACTAAATAACTTATTTACATAAATTGAGGATTCAATTTAAATGACCGTCCTCTTTCTAAGAAAAACTATTTCTAAAATTAAATCTACTATCTAACTATTTCTAAATCTACTCCTTAATGTCGCAAGCATTCAATATTTTCCTAAGTAGAGTCGACTGACTGTCTTCCGTCTTTGGTTGAGTTAAGCAAACAGAATCGGCAAGAGTTGGCATTATCTTCTCAGTAAAATTGATGATATACTTGAGAATCATCCAATGAATATGTATCATTACCATGTATGCTTGGTAAAAATCCCATTTCAACTTGGTTAACCCTTGGACTGCTTCTGCTTCTCCTTCAGTCTTCCGTTTCCAGTTTGTTTCTATCGCTGATTTCTTGCAATTTTTGGGGCTCGCAGGTGACTGAGTAACTAGGGACCTTCCTTTTCGAACAATTTTTTTTTAGTGATGTGCGATTAGCTTTAAGTGCTAATCGCGCATCGGAAACTGCCTCTGTTTCTTGATCCGGGCTTCCCTGATGCGGTTTTTGCCTCTTGCGCCTTTTTCTCTCATTCGGTATAAAGCTCAAAATTTGTAAAAATAATGATTCCGTGAGCTCTTGACCCTGAGAATTAAACTGTTTGTTTCTGGTATCAGCATCGTTTAGTACCCATTCAACCATGGCTGTATATGAAAAATCTGTGATAGATGCTTCAGAAGAGTTCTACGGCTCTTTTTCTTCCTTGAGTGGATTAAGTGTGTCTTCGGAAATATACATTGGAGCGCTGCCTTCCCTCCTCGTAGTTTTCTGCATAGTACCCTGTATAATGCTTCGTCCTTCTTTCTTGCAGTTTACATTGAGGTGGAAGTAATGATAAATGACTAATGACAGGAAAAATTTTAAATGCCGAAGATATGCAAAACATGCCACCTTACATGAGCTATTTCTTCGAAAAACACAACACCCTACTTCATTAACAACTGGCAATAACTCATTAATTCACATTAAAATACATGACCAACTTTTGGCTGAAAAAGTTTTCTCGAATAATGAGCCAGAACCAACTGCGATGGAGGGGTCTCGCGATTTTTCTTTGCGATGTTGCAGATCGCAGTATCGCAATATCACAATATCATCGTGCTGTTTTTTTATCGCAAGGTCGCAGTATCGCAATATCGCAGCATCGCAGTGTCGCAGTATTGCAATATCGCAATATCACAAATCATTATAATCCTTGTGTAATTAATGTGATTTTTGCGACGTGCGATATGCGATATCGCATATCGGTGATTTTTAGAGGTTTTTAAATGTGAGTGTTTCTTTAGTGTATGCGATGCGATGAGGTTTCGCGTCACAATCTCGCTTTTTGTCATTTTAACTCATTAGAAGGTGTATCCTATCATTCTTTGCGCGATGCGATATCCTTTAAGGAGCGAATTTAACTTTCTTCATTATGAAACTTAGGTTTTTTAGATTTTTCAAGGTATTTTCCTAAGTCCATGATGTTTGCAAGTTTCATCTAAAAAAGAAAATGTAACACTAACTGATTTTTTGATCTTTACTGAGGGTCCCCACTTATTTAGTATTAGCAATAATACTTCATAAGGAGGGGGGTTGTTGGTGGCCACAACAGGATGCTGCCAAAGTAGAAGGTACAACAGTGGTAACTGTTGGGATGACAGTTGCAGGGGCATCATCAAGACTAACTTGTTTTGAATCAACCTATCCAATTCTTTCTCCATCTCCTTTAACTGATCATTCAGTTGCAACACTAGGTCCATCATCTCTTCATGATTGGTTTGGCTCTCCAAGACCTCCTTTGTTTGTGGGTGTTGTTAATGAGGTAGCTTGAGTTGTTTCTTAAGAGCTGCTATGTCCTCATGCTTCTTTTTGATCAATTTTCCAGCTGCCTTAATGCCACTTGGTTCATGGCCAACTCAATGACCAAGTCCTCTAATGAATTGACCCTGTTGTCTTTGGTCTGTGAGGAGGCCTTCTCCAATTTATACTAGATTGTTACATTATCTAGTGAATCTTGCAGCCTGTGTGCAGCCATGGCCTTTCCTGTAAGGGTGGAGTAAATCATTTCTCCATCCTGTTTATGAAACTCCATTTGGTCAATGGGATGAACATCCCTGGCCAACACCTCAAAATCAGTCTTCTTGTAGTCAGCTGAGGTCTTTGGTTGCTGAACAATGGGCTGCAAAAATGAGACTTGCATCTTTCCTCCTTTGATGTCAAATACTGACATCAACCTACTCTAGTTGGCTGGTGTATGCTTGAATATTGGGCGTAAGTCTCTCCCTTCAACTTCTCATTTCTCATTTTTATTTCCTTGTACCTGTCTTTGATATCCTTTTCTCTGTCAGCTGCCCTGGTAAAAGGAGGAAACCTCAACACTCAGTTGTCTCTCTATCATTTGAGTGTTGGAGGTTGATGGTTGCTGTGTTTCACCTGAAGCAGCTGTGTCTTTGCTCCTCTGCCCCATTGTTTCAGTGCCAATTATTTCCATTGATTTAATTTTCTCCTCCTGTTCCGACACATGATTCAACTTGGGCCTTTTCCTGAGCTCAAAAATCCCATCTGTAGTCTCCATGGCAGAACTGGAACCTTCTTCCCTATTCCTCTTTGGATTCTTCTCCTCGTTGGATGGGGTCTATAACACAGGGGGATTACTCATTGGTTCCCCTAGTTCTGGAACCTGCAAGAAAGAACTCTAGTCATTTTGCTTTTCTAGATCAATGAGTGTGTTTTCAACATCCACAACTGTGCTATCCATATCAATCAATGTGTTTTCCAACCACTCAGATTGGTTGGAAAACTGTTCAATGTCAGGTCTTGGCTGGTGGATGAAAGGTCCCAATTTGACCTTAATCTTCAATTTGTTTATGACCCCATGAGGGTCATACTGCCACATGAAGTTGTTTCTGAATTTCATCTATTGTAGTATCTTGTCAGCCTTTGGTCCAACCTCTTTGATATTGCAAATGAATGGGCCCAATTGGTTTTTCATTTTAAACCGGGTCTTCTTCCTAGCAGATAGGAAGTGGACCTCATCAGAGCTGATGATTTGTCTAAAATACTCAAGTGCAAATATCCTCATGGGGAGGTATTTGGGCAATTTATAAGGGGCTAGTTGGCAGCCATAAACCTTGATCTCAGTGTGGTTCTGGTATAGGTACCAGTCTCCCACATTGTTGTTCTTAGCCAATTGTAGCACCCTCTTGATTTCTTGGCTAATTCTAGGTTGAGTTTTACTGGTCAACATGTTTGACTGGGTAGACAAATGAACCTATGAAGTCTTTGTAGGTAAATGCTGTAGAGTATTTCTGGATCAAGGGTGTCCAAAAGACCACTGATCTCTCTTTTCCCTTGGTATCTAACTTTTGGATGTTTACAAGGAACTTATCTACTTGGTAATACAAAAACATGTGAAATAACACTGAAGAGTATTTGAAAACTCTTTCAGTTGGAAATCTGGTGAATTGTTCACGCATCTTGTCTGCAATGAACTGAGCATAATTATATATGATAGCAGGAGGCTTGCCTGGGGTGAAGATGGACAAGAAGGCCAAGATAACCTCATCCACATGCTCATCTAAGGTATATCCTAGGATGCAAGAGAGCATGGTGATTATATGTCTGCCTATCTCTGAAAAAATGGTGGCAACATAAGGTGGAGTATCTGTGGGAGTATGGCGGTCTTTAATGATGAAGGTCCGGAAGATTTGCCTTATCTCAACCAAATCCAATGTGATATATAAGTCCAATAGGTCTCCAATGGATAGAGGGGTCTGATTAGGGCTAGGTTGGACTTGCAACATTTGATTGATAGACTCTGGTGTGATGGTGAATAAAAGTTGTTGGTTTGGGGCAACAATAGCCTTTTGGCTAGGGATATAGCAGGCATGTCAAAAATGTATGATACCAGGGAATGGGTGAACTTCTGGGAATAGGTATTTGGGTAAATTGGATTCCCACAGATGGATGTCATCGACATGTTTTAGGAATCTATCCTTCCTATAGCAGTGGAGCTTCAGAAGGTAGGCTGGGGTAGCAATATCTTTTATTTGGAAATCCCTGTTTGCTAGTGCCAAATGGTCGATGTCCAGGTGAGGGGTTGACAAAGGTCTCACATCTAGAGAGGTCTGGGAAGCCATGGCTGAGATTATGGATTGGGATTAGGCCTATATTGGCTATAGAAGTGAGGTTTGGGAAACCATGGTACAGTGAGGAGGTAATTGCAGTTTTCCAAAAGAGGGGTTTTGGGTATATAGGCAAATTACTCTTGAATTAGGCAAATGTATTAATTAATTTCAATTAATTAATCTTTAAACTTGACTATATTTTTTCAAATTTAGAGGGATGTTTTGTTTTTCCCAAAAATACCTGGAATTTTGGTGGTATTAGCTGCAAAATGGTTTCAATGGTGACTGTAGATGGTACAGTGGCTTTAGCTATGCACTGGTTGCTTGAATTGGGCGTCTGGAGCTTGTTCAGGAGGTAAACAACGGTCAATTTCAGTTGCAGAGGCTCAGGGTTGCGCAGGAAGGCTTAGGCAACATTCATAGTGCAAACGAGCGAAAAGAGTCAAAATGGGCTTCTCTGGCCTTTTAACTGGCAACGGTCACAATTTGGCGCGGAATTCATAAATGAACAGTGGATGGTTTTACCTTTTGGTGGGGAGGTGGTTTCAGGGGCCATCACACCGCTTTTGGAGAGCGGGCGATATTTCCTTGAGAGCACGTGATTTAGCCTGAGGCTGCCATGTAGCAAAATAGGGCCTGGGCAAAACCGCGAATCTCGCGTGCTCTCGGGCTGGTAAAGGTTGGGGAGGGAATGAGCGCGATATGGATGCGCGCCGTCGTATCTGGGGGTGGAAGATCTAATGGTTGTCGTGTAGTCAAGATGCATGGAGGGAAATTGGGTCGGGATTTGCAAGGCCCGGGGGGTTAATTACAATTAATTGTAATAAATTAATGAACAAAGCGGGGATTAAATATAAGCAAGGGTTAATGGAGTGGGACCAGGGTTTATTGTGGCGGGGTTCTTGACCGCACCAAAGGTGGTGGGTTAAAAGGTTTTTTTGGGAAAATATGAATTCAGGGAATTAATTAAATAATGCGGTGGGATAAAACTTAGGATAAGGGGGTTTCATGGGTTTTTGAGGTAAAATACAGAAATTAATAAGGGGGAAGGTGATTTTTTCAATGGGGAATGGGTTTCACATTAGGGAAAAGAGGTTTTGGGTAGGGGGATGACCTTTGGAGGGTAATTTACTAGGGAAATGTGTGAAACCAAGGGGTAAGGGTCAAAATGAAGGGAAAAAGGGTATTTTTTTATAAGAAATGATGGGATAATGGGGAAATTAGTAAGCAAGTATGTGGGGGGTGAAATGAAATGAGGGGAAGTTAATCAAGTAAGCTAGTGAACATCCTCTCACTCTCATAAATGCTCCTGCATACTGAAACATAAGTTAAAGCATGATAAATGTGCTCATGATTTAACAACCTTGTACATTTGCAACCTTTCTTCTACCTACCCTTTATTTACCCTAACATTTTTTCTTCACTTTATTGGGTGCATTTGAGCTAGTAGACCCTTTATTTACTTTTCTTTTGACAAGCAAACTATCTAATCCTAACCTTGTAACTTCCAATGGCTCAGATTAAGCTTATGAGCACATTTTAATTCTCTACCTAGCTACTGATTTGCCAAGGTTAAACAGTTTGGCTAGACATTTATTCTTTATCTATAAACATGAAATTTAAAGCATGAATTAGTCAAGATTAAGCTATTTGACTATCATGGGCTGTGGCATTTATGACAAGCTGCACACAACCGTTATTTTGCACATAAAAGTAAAAGCAGTGGCACTTGAATTAGCACACTTTCATGATCTGTTTTTGTTTGGGGTTCATATTTTTCACTTTTTTGATCTTTTCTTTTTCTTTTTGTCCTTTGATTATTCTTTTAGGACATATCCTCTTTACATTTTTTAATTTTCAATATGGAAAACATTTTGCAGAAAGAAAAGGTATGTACAATATTACAAGACTAACCATAGCCAATTCAAAATTATGAATCCTATTATTAAAGGACCCTAACAGTAAGAACCCACTTCGATACCAAAAATGACCACCACCTGCGTTGACTTTGACTTTTTCTCTGTTTGGAGGAAAACTTCAAAACGCTTTTTCTTCTTCATACATAGGCCATTTTCAAAACCAAATATACCACCGGAATTAGCGCGATAGGATCTTTGAATTGGCGATGATTTCATGAGCATCTGAGACTGCAAAATTATGAGCATGTCGAGAATTGTTGCTATCTACGACCATCTTGGCCTTCAACCATTACATAGCAAACTTTGACTAGACTCAACATGATCCATCTTAGATAAGGTATGTATTATATTCTTTGCATGACCCCACATGCAATTTGTTACATTAGGGGTTTGGGGGAAACCCCTGAATACACACACACATACACTCACACACACACACACACATATGATATTGGATGGAATTTTGTGTTTTCTTTTGGTAGGTTTCAACACAAATTTTTCACTTTAGTGGTTTTGTGGTGCATGGTGGTTTATCCCTTAGTTTGTAGTTCTGGTTAAGGAACTAGAATTGTATTCTAATCCAAAGTTAACGGATTGGGGGTGTATGGATGCCACAATGTATGCATATTGTATTTTAACGCTGTAAAGATAATATACTAAAAAACATTTCTAGCTTTTCTAATTTTTGGAGTTTAGGTGATCCATAAATTGCTATGGATATTCCATTGGATAATTCGTCACAACAACTTTGATAAAATTATGCTTAAAGTCTGATATCTACACTTAGGGTTTATCTCTCCTTAGATTTTTCAATATGTAAATTACTATTTATTGTGTATTCATGCAAATTATAATTATGCAAAAAAATAGAGAACAATTGAATAAAACTCACAAACCACATTTGACACGAGATATAACCTAGGAAACCCTTTCGGAAGAAAACCCAGTTGGAAGGTGAGGCAAATTTGCTCTCTTTCTCTTAATGGAAAATATATGTAAGTACAAAAAGTGAGGTCCGTGGCTTGTCGGCTGCTACTGAGCACAAATCTTCCCTATTTCCTCTCTCCCTATCCACTCATGACTACTTTTTTCATTTGTGGAACAAAATGGACCCGAATAGAATGGAACACCATTTCCTCCTAGTGGCCCAATTATAACACAGTTTGATAGCCTACTAGTGGCTAAGTTTGACTCCAACTTTTAACTAGAGTTAGACTATGAAATCTTCTAGAGTATTTTGATCATGATCATGTGGCTAGCCCCTATCCCATGAGTAATGGGGATTGTTGTGACATCCTCTCCAATTATGGTGGTTAAAACAAGAAGGCCGACTTTTGAGTGACATAACTTTGCATATAGACTCTGTTTGAGGCGATTCTTCTGCTTTTAGAAAATATTTATGTGTAGAATAACTCAAAAAGGTGTCACGCTTAGGAAACAAATTTTTATCTCCCAAAAATTCCATTTGATGCGTCAAAGTTCTCTTGGAAGGTTTTTGATCCTAATTTGTAAAGCTAGGACCCACTAGTAAAATTGGTCTTGTGAACTGATTCCTCCACTACTTCCACTCTAGAAGCATTGAGATAGATGCAAAACAATATAATGATCCAATATAAATCACTAAAGTAAAAATCTATATGATAATGTTTGTGAGTGTGCAATATTGCATTTTAAAATTTTTTATTAGCAATATATTTATAGCAAATTACTTATACAAGTTCAAAACAAACATCATGGAAAACTATTTTCCAATGTTAATCAATGATTAATTGACTTAGATAAAGTTTTGAAAACTTAGGTTAAAGCACTAACCACAATAAAATATTCTTATTTTTCTCTTACCTCCACTAAGTCCCCTTTCTTCCCTCCCCGTGCACTTAAAGTTGCCTTTCATATCCATTTGCATCCATTCAATGATTTTTATATTATAATAATAATGTACATAGGTAAAAAAATCAAACTATACATAATTATGACGGTTTCTTGCCTAGTGAATAGCTAGTGTATAATGTCATGCCTCAACATAGACCAAATGTTTTGACTTATAGCCAATGAATCATTAACATGTACATTATGTATCTAGTATAATATAGGAGTTAAAATTTGGGCATTACAATTATTGTTAAGACAACAATAATGACAGTGAAGTTATGATTGGCATAACACTTATGGGTATATGCACTTACAACATTAGGTTTTTGTGCATCAATTACAATTGTGATGTGGAAAGTGCACTAGTAAATCACAAATTGTTGTGTGGGGGAGGGTGCATTCGGTGAAGGCACAACACTAGTCATCTTGAGAGGAACATAGGAATTACATATACAACAAGGCACTTGCATGTGCCACATTAGTCCTAAATTTAGCCTTTGTTGGTTTGAGATAATTCCAATATTTGTGTTTGCTTTAAATTAGCAAGTGTGTTGTTTTATATATTGCATTTTCTAAAGTTCGGAATAATTCAGTTTTAGGGAATTTTCTAATTTTAGAAAAGGTGCATGGGTTAGGTGTTTAGCTATTTTGAATTCAGGAAAACTTTCGTCAGAATCTATAATTTAGGATGCTCTTTCCTAGGTAAATCACTCATGAATTTATTTAAATTGTGTTGTCTATTATTAGCCTTAAGCTCTTTCTCCCACTTTATTTAGGAGGGGCAGGAAAGACTAGTTTTTCACGTCTTAGAGTTCTGGCCAGAGAGTTCCTATGTGGTTTTTATGCTTTCTAAGTTAATATATAATTATGTGATTGAAGTTGTGTAGATTCTTCTTGCTGTGGTTTTTATTCCTTCTAAGTTAATATATAATTATGTGATTGAAGTTGTGTAAATTCTTCTTGCTGGTCTCAAATTTCTGTTTACTTTGGAGGAATTAGTTTAGGGTCGAGCTTTGAAAGAATTTTAAAGTATCGATTTTGTACTTTTTAATAAATATTTTAGAGTGTGCTATATATAGAGGGGTTTTTGATAGGTGTATATAGAGTTTTAGATTCATAGTTGTCAAGTTTTATTGTTGATTTGAAGATTTATTGGTTCATTAATTAAAGTTTGGCATGATATTAGGATGTGTTTATATGATTTTCAAGGAATCCATGAATGGATATGTCAACTTTCCATGAAAGAGAATTATTGGAAGGTTTTAGTGATTACAAGAGGTTGTAGGTTGTGGTGTCCTAAATATTCTAGTTATTAGAGTGTTGTATTTTATTTTTTCTTTGATTTGACTTTTTTAGTTTAGCATATTTTGGGAGTTGTGTAATGATTGATCTAAGTCTCAGAGGGTGCTTCCAAATTCATGTTGTGGAAGTACAAAATGTCATGGTATTTTTTAGAGGAAAAAATGTTAATGGATTATTTTTGGCCTTTTCTTGAAAAAAAATTCAACATTTGGTTAAAAATCACATTTTTTTTTTTTAAATTATATAAATATGATCAATTTGATAATATTCCCAAAACGTTACAAGGTTTAATAGTAAATTACATTTTTTTTTTTTTTTTTATTGAATGTCTCCTACATATCTATTTGTATGATTTTTCAAACATAAATAGTCACCTATATTACTACACAAATGTATAATATTTGAATCCTTAAAAAATGCTCTACATAACACAAATTTCACTAGAAGAGGTTGATATTTGGAGTTATGTGGATAAGAAGGTTATATATGTTATAGTAATGTTGCATTGTTGGTCAAGAATAATAAAAATTAGGTAAAGGAAAAGTGAACCATCCGTGAATTGGCGAAGGACCACTTGGTCTTTCACATTGTGGGCAAGACGAATGAGCATAGGCATGATGCCAAAGCCACTTTATAAGTGTGTCAATATTAATTGAAAGATGTTATTGGAGAACAAGCTCACTACTAGATGCACAAGTGATATAGATGTAATGGCCAATTACCTTATGAATATCATTGAGGTTCAATATTAGCTTACTAATACTTAGGTGAGGGTGAAGGACGAGGAGTTGGTGCTTATATCATTAAATGAGTTCCCTTCTATTGGGGGTGCCTTTTCTCACCAAAAAATTCCCAAGTTTGAGAAGATTTGGGATGATTTCATGTAGGAGGAGACTAAAGTGGACACTATTTTAGCAAGTGCGGGGGAGAGTTAGAACCTAAAACTCATTGGGAAAGGAGGTAAGAAAATAGGATTTGGGTGGGGTAAAAAAGTCAACGAGGAAGAATCAAGATCTTTGGACCACGTGAAGAAATAATTGAATCATGTGAAGTTTTTCAACTATCACAATATAGCCCACTATAATTCTTACTATGTTAAGAGAAAGAAATCCAAGCAATGAAAACATGTGCTTGTAGTGAGTGCAAAAATTTTAGTGGAAGTGAATGAGTTAACATTCATTCTCAAGGGAACACTTTTCATGGCATTGTGCCTTTCCATTGATATTGTTTTTGGTGTAGGATGGTATATGAAAAATGGAACATCTAAACAAGTGACACTCAACAAGAAGGTGTTCAATAGGGTTGATGAATAGGGGGATGTCATACAAGTGGAGTTGCATAATGTTTCCACTTGTCTAGTTACAATATTGTGTTTTGTCTCTGAACATATGCCTTAAAGTGATGTTGTCAAGTGAGATTATGGTTTATATGTACCTATTTTAATGAAGATTCTGTAGTATCCATAGGGGGGATGATATAGGGTACAAAGGGAGGTACCCAAGGGAATAATATGATGTAATGATTAATGATGATACATAAATGGGCCATAGTTTATAAATAAAGTGGTTAAACCACATTATGCAAGGGACCACAAGTAGGTAGGAAATAATGTGATAAACCCATGGTATTGGAAGTATAGTATTTAGAGACCCATGGTATTGTATGCATGAAGCGTATATAGAGGTTAGAGACTTCCCATTTAGAGATGTCAAGGATTATTATATTGAAAATCATATGGCTTGTGGAGTGTTCTCCTTCCTTAAGGAGTGATTTTATGGTGTTGCCATACCTCAAGGGTTTCGATATTAATAAAGATCTGAAGCTTTTGTGTTATTTGGGGTATATTCAGTAAGTTTTATATATTTTCAAGTTTGATAGATCACAAGGATTGATTTCAAGGATGAGGCAGACATATGGTGGAAATCACTTAATCAGGCTCAACTAGGGAAACTTCCCAATGAAGATACTGAAAATCCCCTGTTGAGCAAGTGGTCTCATGATAAGAAGACGAACGAGAAGAGCCATTAAGGTTCATTTTCTACTAATATTTCCATATTACAGGCTCATGGAAGTATTCAGAAAGAGAAGATCATTGTGTTTCTCAACCCTAGTTGCAAGAATAATTTTATCAATGTTAATTTGGAAAAAAAATTGCAAGTTTCAGCAAAACATATTTCCAAAACACAGGTTGATAATGAGGATGTTCAAATTTATAATGATTTGAAGATTTTTATGGATAAGTATGTGTTGCATTCTGATTTTTATACTTCAGATATGGATAATGTGGAGGTTGTTTTGGGATACCCTTGGATGGAATTTGTGGGTACTATGAATATTAATGTGCAGAAGAAATTCATGAATCTTTGGTATAAAAAGACGAAAATTACTTTGCAAGATATTTCCATTAAGAACTAGGCATAAACTATGGAGGTAGAAGCACAAAGCTCCAACGACACTGTTACATCAGATGATGAGCCTTTGATGGTCGAAAACAAACACAAACGTCAAACGAGGTACCAAAAGAAGCATCAAACACCACTGAGGCACCAATAGTGGAGGTAACATAAAAATCACCAGGCACCACTCTGGCCCCAATAGTAGAGGAATTAACGAAAGAAATTCCATCAGTTAAAGCTTCAACATATCACCACCCATATCACCACCATCAAGATGGAAACGAATTATCAACAAGGAAAACAACCCCAGGACGATAGATAGAGAAGTGCGACGATCCACCCACAACACATCAAAGCAGAGGAATTTCCAAGATTAGATTCCATCTCAAGTGAGCGAGGCACCAACTAGATCGAGAGTTCACCTTTCTATGGGATGGCTAGATGCACGTGCATGGTATCCGTGGACTACACTTTTGAGTAGATCTTATTATTTGTGTTCTTCTAATGTTTCAAATACAAAACATGATTAAGGGGGGTGGAATGTAGTATACCTAGGGGGGATAATATGGGGTACAAAGGGAGGTAACCAAGGGAATAGTATGATGTAATGATTAAGGATGATAAATAAATGGGCCATAGATTATAAATAAAGTGGTTAAGCCAAACTATGCAAGGGACCACAAGTAGTTAGGAAATAATGTTGTATCCCACGGTATTGGCAGTATGGTATTTAGAGACCCATGGTATTGTATGCATGAAGCCTATATAGAGGCTAGAGACTCCCCATTGATAGATGTCAAGGATTATTGTATTGACAAGCATATGGCTTGTCGAGTGTTCTCCTTCCTTAAGGAGTAGTTGTATGGTGGTACCCTACCTCAAGGGTTTTGATATTAATAAAGAAGCATTTTCACTCTAGCAATATCTTGCATTGGATCTTGGGTTGGGCATATTTTCCATTTTGATATATTTTCAGGTTAGATATACTACATATTCTTCTTTTAGTTTCTTGCATAACACATCTACAATGTATGGTTAAGTTTGATAGTTAGCAGGTGATCATTAAAAAATGAAACCTTCAATTTGGTCGAGCTTTCATTAGATTAGTTTGAGATGGTGGCCTATATGGGAGATGTGTTGATTTAGTGTAGTAGGTATGGTATGATACCATGATGTAGGAGTCTCCTATGTTTTTGGATATAGTTGTAAAACCAATTATGGAATTAGTGGTTGATTCTATACATCCATTTGATGGAAGTATTAAAGGGTACCTTGGAAATTTTATCGCCAAAGGATCCTCTTAGATAGAGGGAGTTAACCTTGATAGGATTGACAATCTAGCTACTAGAGGATTCTCTTAAAAAGGGGGTTGTTCTTATTGAGGTTTTTTCTTCAATAGTTGGAGGTTTTTAGGTGCATTATCGAGATACCATGATTTGATATTGAAGAAGGAACTATATGGATTCATGCATGTACCATGAGTTTGAGATCACAAAATTGACGAGTATTCATTCAAGCTGGACTTTTCCAAGATTAATGTAGATTTTGATTCTTTATTTGATAGTTTTGATTCATTTTTCTTGGTATTGTATACAAATGAGTTGATTATTACATGGATTATTGCACAACTCATGATGTGGTGTGAGGAGAATTTGTATTGTTAAGTTGACATTAAGAATGTTAGAGGTTAATGAGTTGTTGACAAAGTTTTCTCTGTACAAAGGATTTACAACTTGAATATTTTGAAGGGGTTTCAAAGTATAGAAGGAAGTAGTGATCAAAACTTATATTTGTTTAGGTTCATATATGGTCAACAAATGATGATGATCGTAGCATATGGGAGGTTCAAGATAATGTGACGACATTGTGGCTTGGTGGAGAACACTTTCCTTGCAAAGACGGACTGCTAAGGTTTACTAATTTCTTAGAAGTTAATATGATTTAGTAGGGAGCACCGTCTAAGCATATCCATTCAACCTAGATTATCATGTACACAATAATGATAGTCGAGTTATTATTGGTGCAACAATGATGGCCATATCCATTTCTAGTTCTAGGTTTTTGTGCAACAATTATTGCTATGTGGAAGGTGCAATAGTAAATGTATGAAACAAAATGAAAATTAATGTGTGACAAGTTCACAATGGTGGAGGTGCATGGAAATTAAATAAGACAACAAGGCACATGCACACTATAGAAATCCATGTTTCACTTTAGAGTCTTTCTAAATTTAGCATTTTCTATTTTTAGATAGTTCCATGTTTGTATTTTCCTTATGAGTAGCAAGCATGTTGTTTTATATTTAAAATTTTCTTATTTGATGAATAACACTGACAATAGGGAGATTTCCTAATTAAAAAAAAGGTGCATGAATTGAGTCTTTAGTAATTTATAGGCAAGGTGCAATTCCCTAGGAAGCTTTCTTCTAGGTTACCCTTTCATAGGTAGATTAGTTATGCATATGGGCCATAAATTTAATAGTTTTTTAATTATCTCCAAGCTCTCTCTCCTACTCTATAAATGATGGATAAGATACACTAACGTTTTTACATCTTAGAGTTTTGGTAGGAGAATTGCCATGTGAGTTTTTTTGTTTGAATTAATAAACAATTATTGCAAATCATTATTCTTGTCATAAATTCCAGAATTTGTTTGATGTTGGTGTTAGTTTTTTGTGTTTGAGGTAGCAACAGATAGGTGTTCTATTCTCTGTGATGTCTATGAGGCTAATGAACATGAGATATCCAGAACCCATAAAATATTTCGCAAGAAAAGACTTGGAGATGCCTTAATTAAATTAATTATTCATAATTAAAATATTTCCTAACTTAGGAAAAGTGGTTAATTAAAGGAAATTAATTAAGGAAGTTCAATTTTTCTCTAGATACTTCTGTTGATGAGGTCAATATGATGTGAGCCATCAGTTGAAATGTGATCATGGTCGTTGATAATTCAACAAGAGATTATAAGAGCAGGTTGAAGGGCTTGGAGAAGGCATCAATTCTGAGTTGAGAAGTTCAACTACCCAATTGTAGGTATTCAAAAGGGGCACAATTGAAGCTAGGGAAGCATCAAAGATAATTGATTCAACAAATATTTGAGAGCATTAGTTAGGAGGGATTTTCCTTAGTATTTTCTAGTGTCTGAAAGATAGGAAGAGGAGGTTGAATTTGTCTACAGAGGAAGCTGCTACAACTAGTGCGAGTAGGATGAAATTCCTAGTGCGAGTTGCCAGAGAAGCCATGTTTAAGTTTCCAATTTCCAGATCAATATCCAAGAGGAAAAGCGAGTGGGTTTTAGAGGGAGGATGACTTGTAGTAAGGTGATTCCAAGGGCGTAAAAATTTTTCCAGTAGCCAAATTTTTGCATTGTAGCAAGAAATGCAAGTTCCAGAAAGGGAGTGCGAGTAGCTAGGATAAGGCTGAGTTGATTGTAGAAGGAGATAATTTGTATCCAATTTATTTTTCTAGTAACAATTATAGATTTTCGAGTGAGAGGAAAGAAATATTTGTACTATTGAATTGATGGAGAATTTATAATAATAAAACTCTCATCTACTACACTCGTTTTCACTTCGGGGTATTTCTAGGGATGATTGTCCAAAAATACAAAATCATAATTTTGTGTGTGTGTGCATTATTTCTCAATTATAGTTTTCGTATTCTGCAACATTTTATTTATGAATATTTTAATTATGAATTTATCATTATTTGCCGACTAATAATTCAGAAGACAAATAAATTGCTAATAGTTAGGAGATAGGTATTTAGTTAATTGCAGTTAAGGAATTTCCACTTGGTATAAGAGCAGTAAAGATCAGATCAGAGGCTGTAGAAGTGAGGGTTATTCAATTCAAATGGAAATTTTAATCTCAAAGAACCATAAATGTGTAGGCCTAGTCAGGCAGTGCAAATTACAAAGATGCAACAATTTGATTTCCAGTCAAGTTTGGAGGAAACATGTGAATATACTTAGAGTAGTAGCAATAGGTAGTAAGGGTGATGAGAAAGGGTTTTTGGTGAGAATATTAGAGTTAAGAGATCAAATATAGCACATATATTTACAACATAGGGTTTTTTAGTAGTAGATATGTGCACGACAAGGAAGAGAAAAACACATTGAGTTTTTAGTAGAGGGAATTTCCAGAAATTCTCAAAGGGTTTCTAGTATTCTAGTGGTAGGAAAGGAGGCCATGATTTATAGAAAGAGAAGGCAAAACTGGTAGTGTGAATTCCCAGTTTGAGCTTGCAAGTCAGGCCAATGCATGCTTAAGGGACAATAATGCATGTTACAGTACCAGAATAGGTTTCAAAGGTAGAATGAGTCGTCGTGGAGAGAAGTAGTAGGCAGTGTGAGTTCTGGGAAGAGGTCCTAGAGGCAAATGCGAATTTCCCATAGTAGATCTATGCATTCTAGGAGGAGTGTGAGTTGTAGGGAGAAGGCCAAGTTAATTTTTCTGGAAGAAGAAGGTGATTTCTCAGTTTATTAGTTTTCCAATTTATTTGAGTTTCATAATTTTCAGAGAAGATAGTTGCAATCGGGCTTAGAGATTAGGACAACACTACAAGGAAAATACCTTCTAGAAGAGGTTATAACAAAGGTTCTTAGTGTTATAAAATCAACAAAAGTTGTCTAGAAAACATCTGCTAAAACATCCGTTTATGATAGCAGATGTTTTAACAGAGTTTATAACAGAACTTCATTGCAAATGAAAAATTCTGGACAACCAGAGGTTTTACTGAATGGTTTTCTACTGTGTGCTTCATGGAAAGATTAGCACTGGCACATTACATATATCAAAAGCACTGGGGTTGCATACATAACTACAAGCACCGAGGCGTTGAATGCAAAGAACACTGGTGCTTGAAATGTCTACTATCCCGATGCATATATATATATCAAAAAATGTACTTGGGCATTCTTACAAGGAACAACACTTGGCACACAAAAAAATATTGCAGACCTAGTGCTTTTATTTAAAATCGCAACCTCGATGAATATTGTTTGTATAAACACACGAGTGCGTTAAGGATATAAAAGGACTGGTGCTGTTAATTCTAATAATGCACCGGGGTTGGAAATAATATTTTGTAGGACCAGGGGCATTAGTTCTATGAAAGGACTTGTGTGTTAAGAATTACAATACATTAGGGCATTAATTGCAAATAATACTGGTGCTTGAAGAATTAGACACCTCGGTGATGTCGTTTTCTAAAAAGGAACTGCTCATGCAAAAAAGATATTGTCATTGTGTTTTTATATAACATAATGCACTGATGTTTGTTTATGTTATGTATGCACTAGTTTTTTGTATGATATTCTCTACTTTTTGGAAACATTGACATGTGATGGTGCAATTATTTTAATTTTTTAAATCCATT
Source organism: Pinus taeda (assembly GCA_000404065.3). Lineage (NCBI taxonomy): Eukaryota > Viridiplantae > Streptophyta > Pinopsida > Pinales > Pinaceae > Pinus > Pinus taeda. The sequence goes on along the minus strand of APFE030363585.1, from coordinate 50,685 downwards.
ATTTATAAAAAAAATTAACATATATCTTATAACAATATTCATATAAATTAAAATTTGATTAATGTATTTGTATATGATGTTTGGATTAATTTGTTATATTATTAGATTTCACATCTCTTCATTATAATAGTTAATCATCCATATATTTAATCAATGGTGTAACATTTCATGACATTGGATAACACAATAGAATAAATTAAAATGTATTTTATTATATAACAATAAAAGGCTCTTTGTCATACAAAATGGGATTGTTATTGGTAACCCCTTGTCTTTCAATTGGGACACTATGTCCATTACATTAAACAAAATTTCTGCTTTTCATAGACAATTTTTCAAAAAATACAGCAGGTTGCATTGATATCCAAATAGATCATTATTTTTCGCTAATATTGTTGTCAGTGCTCGAGTTACTTCCATGACTTGAGTTATTTGGATGAATGTTTTGTTGATTTCATCGATTGTTTTTATCTTCTTCATCTTGTTCCATCTGCAACCATAAAAAATAAAGTGTAATGAGTGTATCTACAGTGGTTAGAATAATGAAAATTGAAATAAATATTATACATCAATGTAAATCAAATAACAATGTACCATAGCAAGAAATGACTCATAAACTGTAAACATGTTTTCTAAATTAAGTCTCATGCCTTGTTGCAACAAGTTTTCTGCTGCCGTAGTTCCATACTTTGTTTCCTGCATGTTTCAAACCCCATTATAAATCTTAGATTTAATATAAAGGATTTTTTTGTTCTATTAATTATAAATTCAAATAAGTAAAACACCATAGATACTTATAAATTCCACAATTAATTTTTGATATGCCAACATATACTCACAACCCATATTTAACCCATTGTCAACAATTATTCCGATGGATATTCTTTATATGTTAGCACCTATTTGAAGACATTCAATGATGGTTACTGTAAAACAACTTAAAATATACAAAAATGAAACCTTGAGTTGTTATAAGGAAATATTAACAATTACTGACAAACTTTGATATCAATCATTTTCTTCCTTGTTGTCTTGTTTTATGTGCTGAATGAGTTCCATTTTGTTTTATTTTCTACAATAAAATACTTGAAAACTAATATTTAATGCTATTTTTTTTTTGGATTTTGATTTTTATATATGTACAAAGTCAATCATGATTACATATATTTGAAGCACCGTTTTGTTGATATGAGTCCTCATGTGATGCAATTATTTCCATTTCTTTGACCATCTCCTTGTACACTTTTTTGGACATTCCTATTGGCTTGTTTCACATATAAGCTTCTTGATCATTTGAGATTTTCATAATATTTCTGTTTTATATTGATATATGAAAACTAAATATAACAAAATTGATATTAATAAATGAATGATCTATAGTAATATATACATATAATTCTAGAAAATCATTTTAATTAGGAATATCACCTTTTTAATGATTCTTTTTTGTTGTTGTATGTTTTTGCTATTGCAATTCTAACATGTCTCATGGACCATTTCCCTGGAAATGCTTCTTGTAGTTTAGATATAATTTGGTTCTTGGAATCATTGGATTGATTTTTGTATTGTAAGTGGAAGTACGTCTATACGTTCGTTCCACTAGATTCCTCATAATTTTGTAATTTTTTCCCCTTTCATCAACCTCCAACATCACTCCAGATAAGCTAAGGACCAATTCATCATCATTTACATGTTCTATAAATTTTCTTTTTCTAGAATGGCATTGATATTTTCCTTTGTTGTTTCTCCCTGTAGAAACATTAAACTTATATGAATTGATAGATTGTTTGAAACATGTTATCTAATATTCTTAAGTATATTATTAATTAAAAAAAAACTCATATTGAATAATATTTTTTCATTTACCTGATTCATCATTCTACAATTTTTCTATCAGGATTTTATGCTCTTGTGCACTTAGATTAGAAATAATCTTATCGAACTTTTTCATTTTGTAGCTCTATATAATCCAAAATAACCAATATATATTAGTTGAACTTACATATAGTTCAAAAATATTATTTTTGTAAAGAATTTACAAAGAACTTAACTTCTCTTATTTTTTCGATGTGCTATCATTGTGTCGATCGATATTTTTGTTACTTGACACCTTCTCAGACATTTTTTTTATTAATATACAACCTGTACCATTCAATACATAAGCCATTAAATGTATTTTATACATAAATCAAATATTTTTAAGCCAAAAAGAGCTTTGGTAACTAGTGCATTTATTTGAATAAACACACCAGTGTGTTTAGGCCATTAAATGCACCTTGCGTTTAATTGTTCAACACCGTCAGCGAAAATGATTTTTTAAAAATAATTTTAAATTATGACAGTGTGATTTGTAATGATAAATGCACCACAATGAATTAACTGTGCTATTTAGCAGAGGCACGTCGATGCGCTATATTATACTGGGAGCACCAATGAACAAACTAGGAAAAATCAACAGGATTATAATATACCGATGCATTGTATTACATAGGGTGCACCGATGTGTTATATTACATTAATACACCGCGAAACATACACTGATTAAAAAAAATGGACCCCCCACATTATATGTGAAACATCCTATATATATAATAAGTACACCTTAATTGTAAAATGGTAGAGGGAGTTAAACCCTAAGGTGAAATTTTGTAGTCACATAAGCAACAAGAAGTGAGGGTTTTTAATTAAATTTAAATAGGAACAAAGATCATAAAATTTTTTACTAGTAAAATCAATAGTAAATATTTTGTTATACATGATTTTTTTTTTGAATTGTGAATAAATCTAATAGAAATTGTACAAAATTTTAACAGTAAAATTTTAAATATTTTTCTATGCACGATTTTGAGTGAATCACCATACCTTTCAAATTCTGATCTTTCTGCGGTTCCAAAATATTTTGTTGCTCCATAATGCTCCTAGTATGTCTCTCTTGCAAATGATTTTTCTTTTAATTAAACCCTAACAAAAATTGTAAATTTTTTATTAGTAAAATCAAAAATAAATTTAAAATTTTTATTATGCAGGATTTTGAGTGAATTACCATACCTTTGAGCTTCTGATCTTTTGAATAGTTATGCTGCTCCAAAACATTTTTCTACTGCATAATGGTCCTGATATGTCTCTCTTGCAAATCACTCCCTTGAAATTTTGGGAAAAATAATGAAATGGTGAACAACTTTTTGCTATTTAAAAGAATTTATGAAATTAGATTTTGAAAAATTAATTGATGCTCACTTTTGAATTTAAGAAAATAAAAAAAACACATTTTTTTTTTCACTTAATCCAAACATCGGTGCATTTGATAGGAAAGAGCACTACTGTGTTTACAAACAAAGCACACCGATATTGCTAGGGCACAACATTTTTCAACGTACTGACATGATAACACACACACACACACACAAACACACACACACACACATATATATATATTTTCGAAATCCCGAAACGGTGCGATTAATATTTTAATGCAATGATGTGGATTGCATTTAAATGCACTAGTGATGTAATTGTTATAAGAGCGCTGACATGGTAGAGTTCGTTTTTATTTTCAAAATCTCAGAAACATGTGCGTACTAATGCTATTTTTATTTAAACGCATTGGTGCGGTTTTGTAAGAAAGCACTGATATGATAACATATTTTATATTTTTAGAATGCCGAAAATTAGTTTAGGTGTTATTTAAATGCCCTTGTGTTGTTGTGATTTAAACACATCAGTGCAATTTGTTCTAATAAGCGCACTAGTAGGGTTTAAAAGCTATCTGCAATTTTATTTTCACATAAAATGACATCTTAATATGAAATTATCCTTCAGGACGCATTCACATGAATTACAATAGTTCATAGTATACATTTTCCACTTAAAGTCATTTTATTCTTGAAAAATGGTTTGAAACTATATTGAAATTTAGATTGTGATTTTATGGTTCTCGAAATTAATTTTAGATACACACACAAAATTTATTTATGATTTTTCTCAAATGCAGGAAAAAAATCTCAATAGTATCAAATGGGCAATTGCTCAAATTCCATCTTGTTCCAGATTGCTGAATAAAGTCCTTCACAAATTTCTCCCTTTCCATCTCCAGTAAGTTCAAATTTTATTTAGATTTCGATTATTTAAATGTTTTTTTTAATCCATGCCAATTTGCATAAAAATGTATCCAAATTTGCAAGATCCTAATTCAGAATAGATTTCAGATGCATAAAATATTACTCCATTTAAAAAATGTTGGAATCTCTTATAAGTAGCAACATATTGTAAGCAGTTGGTAGATGAAAATGGAAAACCTCTTGACTTTGCAATTGGAACATGGCATCTTCCAGCTGCAATCCTAGATCAATGATGGTAATAATTGTTTGGTATAATTAATTTTAACGAACCAATTGCATTGATGTGCTTACTAATATCATTGATATTGTATTAATGATGTTTAATATTTTTTGAAATTAGGATTCTAGTGATGATAAGAGACCCACCTACCATATTTCGATGCACCCCACTACAATGTCAACTCAAGTGAAGGCTGCATTAAGACGACGACTCAGAGGGGAAGCATATAAAGAATAGTTGAATCAATCACCTATTCAATTCCCACTACATCTAGATTCACCAATTATGAATGACTACAACAATAGTAGTTCTTCATCACAAGTTGGTAATGGAGACAATCAAATAGAGGTTGGTATGGATGATTAATTATGAGATACAACTTCCATGGAGGCAACGTTGTTAGATTCATTTCAGAACAATGAATTAGGGGATGATGCTCATATTAACGATACCTTATTCAAAATCCTGAAATATGCTTCCACCACCCCTCTCTTTGGACCTGGAGGCAAGTTAAAGTATACTCATCTGGGGACAACGATGTAGCTATATAACTTCAAGGAAATGTTTGGCATGTCGAATGCATGTTTCTCGATAATATTGAGGTAATTCACTTGCATGATCGATCAAGTCCCTTATATTTTGAGAAATCTTATCACATAATCAAAATTAAAAATAGTTTATTTTACTAACATTAAATATTGACATTGTACAATTATATTCCCCACCAATTGCAGGTTATTCAAAGATAAGGTTCTTTCGAGTGATAATGTCTTTTCAGGTAGTTGCGAAGAGGTAAAGCAGTTGTTGAAAATGTTGGGTGTTGAGTACATATCATATCAAGCATGTCTGAATGACTGTATTCTATATATAGGAGAATATGCAGACAAAGATATATGTTCAAATTGTGGGCATGACATGTACCATAATTAAAAAAAAAGGGTAAATCACATGGTCCTCCTCATAATATATTGAGGCACATGCCTATAATCCCAAGGATTCAAAGGCTCTTTCGTTGCAAAGAATTAACGATGTTGTAGGGAGGGCATACCTCACACAAAAGTGAGTCATGAGTTATGCGAATCCCAACATATTCAATAGCCATGAAGCATATAGAGGATACATGGCTTGAAAAATTCAAGGATGAAGTACGAAGTCTACGACTCAGCATAGCCATGGATGGCATCAACCCGTAGTCCCTCCAAAACACCAACTATTCTATTTTTCTTGTAGTAGCGATCAATAACAATATCCCCCCACGGTTGTGTGTGAAGAATGAACATCTTATGTTGGCTCTTATAGTCCCTGGTAGAAAACAAGTGAAGAATATGGATGTCTATTTATAAACATTGGTAGATGAATTGAATGAATTATAGGAAGGGATACATGTGTACGATGTATCAAGACCCATCGCAACAGACAGGAGTTTTATGTTATATGGCATATGTGCTTACACCATACATGATTATCCAAGATTACGAGTTTGCTTTGATAAATTACATTTTTATTGATTTGTTTATATATGTAATAATATTGTTTCTTATATTAATTTAATTCAATGCAATTGTTCTGATCTTCATTGTCGCTAACATGCCGACCTGTATACAATAATTTTGCGGGTCTTGTAACAAAAGGGTATCATGGATGTAAATGTTGTGGACCTTATATGAAGGATATGTAGTCCGAACACTTACGAAAGCCAGTGTATAATTGCTCCAGGATATTCCTCCTAGAAGAACACCCTTATGTAAGAGCAACATTCACTTTCAATAGTAAACCAGAGAGATCCCAAAGGCTTGAAATAATGAAACAAGCTGAATGAATTAAAGCATATGAGAGAAAGAAGGAGAAGGAGGAGGAGTTTGTAGAAATGTTCAATTAAAATGGGGAGCCTATGTTTGATGATCCAGAATTATTTGACACATGTGTTGAGAAATTTCCCATTGGGACTAAAAGGAAATCTGTCTTTTATTAGCTTGCATATTGGAAGCATCATAAGATTTCCCACTTATTAGATACCATGCATATATTTAAAACAATTTCATCTTCTTTACAAAGGCACATATCATCAGAAGAAAATGACACATTGGATACTAGGAGAGATCTTATTTCTTCAAAAACTAAAAAGAAACATTGGACAAGGAAATAAACGAGAGGATAGGCTGGTCCCTCTTGGTCTTTCAAAGAAGGTTATGTCCCATGGATTTTAAAGAAATATGATCTTTCTTGAGAAAATTAAGTTATAATGAATGTGAGGGTGCCTTCTTTATATGAGTCTTCACTATGGCACTACTTCACTATGGAAGACCATTTGTCAGAGTTTAAATCGCATGACCATTTGAACCTTCTAAGAGTACGTATGTCAAAAACATGATTTTATTGCTATTTTTTATTTTTATGCAATGAGATATTTTATAATTAATTTTTGTATAATATACGATTTATTATGTAGTGTCATTATTCTCTTCTCTTGCATGGGCGTGTGAACCATAACTTCCCCCAAGAACTACGATGTGCCATATCTAAATTATCTTCATTTGTACATTGGATCACATCAAAGGATATTCATATGGCTAGCATTCCACAGTGGCATCGAGAGATAATTGGGATTGTTTGTATGCTTGAGAAGGAGCTACATATGAGTTTCATGGACTTGCAAGTTCATCTTTTAATTCACCAAGTAGATGAGGTTGAATTAGTTGGGGTGGTTGATTGTCATTGGATGTTATTTTTTAAGAGATACATGAAGAAATTGAAAGCTTTTGTATGACAAAGGGAAAAACCCAAGGGGTCTATAGAATATGGTTATATATCATATGAGTCTTTCTATTATGCTAGTGAGTAAATCAAGCAGATCAAAAACACACTAGGTACGAAAATTTGGGACGACAAAAGGGATGAAGACAAAAAATAAGGGGAGCTTCTAGAAATGAATGGAAAGAGTTGCATGATAAGGAGTAAGTGGCTTATCATTTGTCAAATTTTTACACAATAACTATTCACATAGAACTTCATATTAGTGCATGTTTTGATCTCATACGTACTATATATTTTGGTTTGATTTCCTCAGTGAATTCATAAATTGAGGCCATCCACAAATTCATTCTTTACAATATGGAAGCGACACAACCATGGGTTACATTGTATGAGAAGAAGAGGAGGAAATGAGACATTGACAAGAAAGAATTTAAACGGTTGAATGGTAGAATCATGCCTTATCCTAATCATTTAAAAGAAAATATGCAAATGACACACCCTAACAGTTGGGTTGCTAATCAATTCAGAGAGAGATATGGTGCATCTGGTCATTACCCATGTGCTGAAGTGGATGCGATCAACATAGGGATTGGGTGTAGCAACTCGGTAATTATAATCCATTTTTGTACATTTTTAACTTAATACTGCACCTTTGAATTATAACACGCACACACACATGCACATATATTTTTTTTAATATATTTTTTATTATGTTCAGGTTATTAGACACATGAAACTGTGATTTTTTCACGTTATATAGGTGCATTTGTTACCATCTATGTGGGCATATGGACATCATTTTTGCACGGAGGATGACAATGATGGATGCATGGCACAAGACTGTGGAGTGGAATTCAAGTTGGACCAATCTAGTCGTGCTAGCCACCGTGATCAAAACCTAATGCAGGGGACATTGGGTTACGTTGGAAAGATATAAGAGATCATTCAAGTGGAATTTTCTTCATTCCAATGTGTTACTTTTATGTGCAAGTGGTGGGACACCTTTGGTCAGAATAATGTAAAGGAAGATCATGATAGTGGGCTAATATATATCAACTCTAGAAATATATGGCATGAAGCTAGGTAGCCTTATGTTTTCCCAAAACACTACAACCATGTGTTTTTTTACCCATAAGTGTTGGATAGGGATTTTTGGTTTATATTAAGGCACGGCCCTAGATCAAAACATATTTTTGAGAACAATAGTATTATCATGCGACGTGAGGAAGATAATCGGGGTGATGACAATGAAGAGTGATATGTAATTGTGTTATTTCATCATTTATACTATTGTTTATGTTTATATTTTCTTTATTTCGCTAATTATATATATTTTTATTCGTCTTGTTGGCATTTTATATAATTGGTAAGATTCATAAACATTTTTACACATTTTTCTGTAGTGGAATTTTTTTTACACTTAAAACTAAGTATTTCCAATTGTGTACAATATCTATGATAATAATTATGTAAGGTCACAATCCTTCTCAAATAGGAAAATGAGAAGAATATAACTAAAATGTGGAAATAGTGAATTCATAAACAACATTGAAGACTTATTCTCAATTTAGATACTTATTTGTTTATTAATCAGTTCACATGATTTTTTATTATTGTTTAGTTCAAAATCAATATAAATATTGTAGTGATAATACTATGAGGAATTTAACAATGAAAAAATTGTGTATTAATATGATCCTTGACATGAGAGGTAAAATCACATTACTATATTTAAATTACAGTTCTTGCAACATTACGTAAACTAAAAGGAGGTCTTATGCATGTATAAAATGTTGATTACACATTTTTATGGACCATAAGAGAAACAAATGGATTACATGGATGCATGCGAGGTTTTAATTTTTTCCTTCATGGATAATGGAACAATTTTTACTTTTCTTTTCAATGGTAATTATAAACAAGAGCCACGTGGTGGCATGTCACTGTTCTTGCTTTATTGTATAAATGAATTTTGTGCATGTAGTCTTAGTTTGTTTGACTTGGAAATAGGGATAAATTATGCTTTCTCATGTATGTCAAGTCTCAATAGCTCTATCTCGGTTAATTTTTACTAATTTGGTTTATTTCAAAATTGACTACTCATTATCTCTAAGTCTCCATGTCTCAATGTATCAAATAGACAAATATAGTTACTTATTTCAATTTATAGGCCTCTTTAATGCAATCCTTTTGTTTGCCAACCACCATTTTTATAAATAAATACCATTTACCAATTCACGTACATATATGAAATGTAATATATATATATATATCCTTCTAATAATAATCGCGTAAAACATATTGAACTAATTCATTAACTTAATTTGTTAAAAGAACTCAATAATAAAATATAAACCAAATTAAAATATTATTAATTAAACAATTGAATGCATTAGTTAATAGAAAAATTATTTCTATTAGTATATAAGTAAACACTGAAATTAGAATTATATGTATTAATACAACTATATATAGAATTTTTGTGTATTGATTTACCTATTGAAATTAAAAACAATATTATTTTAAATTATAAAATATGATTTAAAATTATTGTATAAATTAAAATTTCTTTTCCCTCCATTTAATATCATAATGCTGCTCATTCAAGAATATAAAACGAGAAGTTTTTTGTTTTTGTTTGTTTGTTTTTGTTTTTTTTTGGGAGAAAAATTGAACTTTTTATTAAGTTAATAAAAAGTTACAATTGTAATTCTTAAAGCATTATTGAAAACTGTGGTTTTACATAGAGAAAAAACACAGCTCAACACTGAGTAATAAACAACAAAACTAGAGGAATTTTGTTACTCAGAAATCATGACCAAAAAATACCAAAAAACCATATATGAGCCTCCTCATTTATCAGATAAAACAACCCACAAATATTAATTGTTTATACTTACAATATCCATTATGTCCAAAAAATCCCCAAAAATTAAGTGATATCAAGCAAAAAACCATGTCCATCTGATAAATCTACATCAAGTAAATACAATAGATTGAAGTAGCTAGACACTTGTTATAAGAGAGGAAAAAAACAAAGATCATCTGATATAAGGTGGCTGATTTGACACACGGATCCTCCCATATTGTGTCTCAGTTATTCTCCACGAGCCCAAATCCTATTGCAGTCCCTCTTTAGAAAGGATATCTGCCTCTGTATTCCGCTCCCAACATATGTGGCAAATAAATATGTTATTAAAACTCATTTTAATATGTAAAATTTCTTCAATAAGTGGAATCAAAATGTGATTTTGACACATCTGATCTTCATTAAACTAGTAAACAACATTTAAGGAGTCACCAGAGATTCACATTGAATCAATCACTATTTCTCGAATCCAGCATAATAAAAGTTTCAAAGATTGTAATTCTGTGAAATTGTTAGATCCCACACCCAGGCCAATTGAAGCTTTTTGAGAATTTTGATCATTTAAATGTAATACCAACCCCACCCCACATCTATTTTGTGCATCTGATGCACCATCAAAATATGCCCAAGGAATGAGAGGGTTTATATGTTCCTCTCTAATGATTCGAGATGGCTTAATAGTAGATGGAGTAGGGAGTAAAGAGTAAATTGAACCACACTCAGCTGCTATTGAGGAAGGAGTCGAGGAGGTGTCCCAGAAGATGCCTTTGTTCCTTGCCAACCAAATCTCCCAGTTGATTATAGGACGGACGTTTCTTAGATATTCATCCAGAGCAAAATTCCACTAGTTTTTCCAAGCTTCCAAGTTAGATATCCCATGCCAAACCTACCTTATCCCCAGGATTCTCAAGGTAGTCTCCCAAATGTTAATAATAAAAGGACAGGTTAAGAAAACAGACAAGTAGATTCTTCTGAGTTTTTTCATAATATACACCATCCTGGCCCACTTTTGTTCCTTTTCTGAAGGTTGTCCCATGTGGGCACTTTATTCTTGAGAAGACACAAAAATAAAAACCTTGCCCTTGCTAGGAATTTCAGTTTCCAAAGTGGTTTCCACCATCAATCCTTCCTCCCCTGAAGCCAACGATCTATCTCGTATTTGTAACCATGTTTTGGAGCATATTAGCTAGAGGATGCACGAACTCAGTGGAGAGCATCGGGCCGATCCATTAATTTGAAATTTGATCTTTGCAAATATTTGATATACTTCTACCAAATTCCTTCCCATTGAGGCTGAATATGGAGATCTTCAACTGATTCCTAGCCCTGGTGCCATAGAGATAAAGATTCCTCATCCATAATTTGATTGAGATATATGATACCTCAATTGTTGAGGTATTCGGTGATCTCTCTTGGCATAACAAAACTTTCACTGCATCCCACCCATGGGACAATTCCTACCCTGATATTTCCACCATTCTCTATGTGCCATGCTAGTCCAACTTCAATAATTCGAAAAGAGTCCATAGTAGCCTTCCATATTGCTGATGCAAATAAAGAATTATTGTTAATCTTGCACATCCATTCATCTATGGGTTCAAGGTCTATGTATTTCATTTCTACCACAACTGTCCAAATATTTTCAATTGTTAATGCGCGCCACCCTGATTTTGCTACTAGAGAAGATGCAAAAATAGGGAGGTCCTTGATACCCCAACCCCCCCAAGCTTTTGGGAGAGCTATTTTGTCCCATGCTACCCATGGAAGGAAACTTCCTCCTTTGATCCAGCCCATAGAAAGGAACCACACAACTTCCTGATCTGAGAGAGTATTCCTTTAGGCACCCAAGTGAGCACAATCCAATAGACATGTATGGAAATTAAAACTGATTTGATCAACACCAGTCTTCCAGCCCTCGAGAGCCACTTGAAACTGCAATGTTTAATACACTTTTCAATTTTTGTCAACAACCAATTCAAATAATGTTTTCTACAGTTGTGAGGTTTAATAAGGAATCCCAAATAATTGAAGCTTTCCATCATAGGCTTTGCTTCAAAAGGGAGAGATGTCAAAACTCTACTGATTTCAGCCACCGAGAACCCCACATGAATAATTGAGGATTTTTTTCTCATTGATACACATCCTTGTTTCTTTAAGGAAGAGATCAAGGGAAAGTTTCAACTTCTGAATTTCATCTATAGAACCATCACTGAAAATAAGGATGTCATCAACAAACATAATATGGGTAATGAATAGATTGGAAGCCACTTCGATTCCTTTAAGCTCTCCATGGTGCTTGGCCACTAAAATCAACTAACTAAGCCTTTCAACAACAAGTAAAAACAAAAATGGGGAGAGAGGGAAGCCTTATCTAAGCCCTTTTTGGCTGTGAAAAAAGGAGGAGGCTGCTTCATTGATAAGGAAAACAAAATGGACAATAGTTATACATCCCATGACCCATCTGATGAAGTCTATTCCGAAGCCTAGATGAGTTAATAGAAGACAAAGGTAAAAACAACTTATTATTTCATAGGCCTCCGAGAGATCAATTTTAACAATAAGCCCCTTTCTTTTGATCCTTTTGATGCTATGCATGGCCTCCTGAGCAACCCCAATGGCCTCATGAATCTGTATGCCATCTAGAAACCCAATTTTTTCTATTGAAATATACTTTGAGAGAATTGGCTTCAGACGAATAGCAATGATCTTTGCCATGATTTTATACAAACAATTGCAAAGAGATATGGGTTTGAAATCCTTGAAGTTTTTTGGTTCATCAATTTTAGGGATAAGAGCTAAGAAGGTTGAATTGAAAGGCTCCTAAACATATCCTCTGATTCTGGATTCCTCCACCACCCCAGTAAGGTTGTCCCCCACAATCTAAAAGAACTTTGAAAGAATTAAACTGTCCACCCATCTAGACCTAGACTCTTATCCTTCTGCATTTTTTTAGAACTCCCTCAACTTCTCCTTTTGTGAGAGAAACATAAAACGAATGTTAAAATTACTAAATATTTTAAATTTAATATCTTACCCAAAAACAAAAATCATCTACGATAAAGTTTTAAATTCATACTAACAAAAACTAAACCAATAAAATAAAATATTGTAAACTAATATAATTCTATAAATGGTTATATGTTGTGAAAAAATACATAATAATAAAGTCATCTCCACTGCTAGTAACTAGAATCTTTTGAAACCTGAAATATTTTTGGCATGTACCTCCCTCTAGTGTATAAATTCATACAAAGAAAAAAATTTAGCCTTTGACAAAATTGGTGAAGTTAAATGCTATAGGAAAAAACTAAGAGCAAGAATAAACTGCACTGACATAATATGTTAAGATGAAGACCAAATTTGTTGGATGTTCAGGTAGAGGTTTACAATGCTCACAATTTGATGGAATAAGGAAGGAACATGACTATATTTGGCATCAATTTGCATGACACTCATTGAAGTATTATAAGAGTTTTTCCATGTCACCAGAATAGGGATACAAATAAAAGTGGGCATTTAAATTGTCATAAAAAATGAATACTTATGAGAACGAGGGGTTTTCTAACTGGAAAGATGTATTATGAGGGGTTTCAACAAAAGGATTTTGTTATGAACTCTTTAATATCTAGTGAAAAATGGTACTCTTTGAAATACCACAAAAACATGTCTACCATGTCATATATTCAGTAAGTGAACCTCCCATGGTCTCAAACTAATCCTTCCAATTGTTAAGATTCCTTGGATACTTCTTTCGCTAAAATTAAGAAACATCTTAAATTACATGTAGCACAATTCCTTGCTAAGATTTTATACTTCCCATTTAAAAGTGAAAAATAAAGGGTGACACAATAACATGGTCGATTTAAGGGCAATGTGAGCACTCAAGGCCCTCTTAGATGCCATGTAAGACAAAAAACACCAAAGAATATCACTTTCTAAAAACATGGAAAAGAGGAAGGTTAGAGGCCTTGAAAAATCATTAAACTAAATGGAAAATAATATAATACAATAAAAGGTCATCACAACGAATATGACATGCTTGACTACATGGAAACTAGTAAGCCATCATACCCACATGTTCTTACACACATGGGATACCAATCAAAAGCAATCCAAATCAATAAATTTGAATGACAAGTGACAACAAAAATGGAGTTAGGAGTAAATAATCTCTTATTTTGAGACAGATTGCATGATATGGTATGGAGGAGAAAAATACACCTCCCTCCTTCCTTTATAACTTTTATCTCTTGGTACGTATGTAAGAGACCTCTGCTACCTAACATCTTTAACCTTAAACCAAGGCTTCTCCATAGTTATATTCCTTATAGAAAAACAAGACATTGAGTTTGGGTGCCCCTCCAAGGTCATGCTTTAGTATCAATCTTCTCAAAGGGAGATGGTATTCAATAATAATATTTTTTTTATAAGAGATTTCATGTGGTTCTTGCAATTGAAAATGGAGACTTCAATATAAACTTATATCCATGATGTTATTCTTTGTATAATCCTCCTTATTTTCAAGTTTGAGGAAGGCTCACCTTATCACATTGAATTAATTATAAATAATGTAATGGTAGTGATTATTTTAACTTCCCTACCTATTAACAATTTGAAGCATTGATAAGTTGTTAAAAATTCTACTTCAATGTTCGTGGTTTTCCATAAACTCCAAATGAAAACCACATGCATATACAATTCACTGGGATCAAACATTAACCCACTACTATTACCTCATGACCTCCACAATAATCACCACTCAACTAACATCCCAATATTAATCATAAAATTCCATATTAGTTATATCTATTTACTAAAACATCTCCTAAAAAATATGCCAAAAAAATACTATATGAAAAAGTTTAATAAAAAAAAAACATTTTAAAATTTAATTTTTTGTAAATTCCTAAACTAATTATTAAAAAAAAATTGTGAACTAAATTCAATTTTCTTGTAGCTAATAATCAATGTTTTTCTTTGCTTAGCTAAATAATCAATGTTTTCTTTGCTCCATCATTACTCAATAAGTAAATAAATAAATAAATAAATAAATAATAAATAAATAAATTAAAAAAATTGGAAATAAATATACAGAAACCATCCTAATATATATAATAAAAATTAAATATATTATTATATTATATAATTATTTATAATTTAAATATAATCATCTATCTTTAAAATAAAAAAGAATATATCACAATATCACTGATAAAGATCACTGATAAAGATTAAAAATTTGAAAAATCATGTATACTAAAATTTTAAGGAAAATCATGTATCCTAAAATTTTAAGAAAATTAATGAGACTCAAAAACATGTTTACCAAAAGACTACAAAATCCACCAGAACTAACCATGTGTATATGTAGTAGAGGGTTCTCAATGCCTAGTTTTATTTCAATGGAAGCACCGTAAATAACATGAACATAAATGCCTAGAGGTACAAAGGGAAAGCATGTGTGCACACCAGAGAACAGATTAGATAGTTTTTTTAAGTGATTTTGGTTCCTATAAACAAGATTTAATTTTAATCCAACAAAAAGACATTCAACGTTTTTTTGATTTCGTTGAAAGATGTCATAGCATAAATTTTATATCATTTCATAAATAATAGTCGAGCTTCTGTCAGGAGAAGGTGAAGGTTAGCATGAACCTATTAGGGTTACCAAAATACACAGTCCAAAAGTCCGAGAATTATCATTAAAAACATGCCGAACGGGAGATAATCTCAGAGTATAACATAAAGAGACGAAGGGGTTTTTCGCTTAACACAAGGGGTTTTCTTCCCCATTTAGGTTATGTAAAATAAATATCTATTTTTATGTATTTATAAGTAAATTATTTAAAGTAGACATGTTTTATTATTGTGAATTCGATGTAATATTAACTCAGAGAAATGTGAAAACATAAATTTTGTGACTGTTTTAATAAGTATTTTAAAGTTGTTCATTAAGAAATAATCAAATATATTATTTGTCAAAAATTTAAATCTAATATAATGTGATTTTTGTATTATTTAACTCACAATTATTATTAAAACAAGTTAAATTTAAATTAGTATAACAGCAAACAAAGAACCAAAATAGCACGAAAATGTTATATCTTTATTACTAGAAAAAAGTTCACTTGCCTCTTTAAGGGAAAACTTCTAATAGAACAAATCCAAAACTACAAGTAACTTCACAAACCTTATATCCTCATCTTTACAGAAATACATTTCTAATTTAAATTGGTAAGAGTTGCTATAAATATAAAAATTTAAATTGCTTGAAAATCTCATAGCTTTAGTGATATAATATAATATATATATATATATATATATTATATATATATATATATATATAATATATATGTTAATTAAATCTAAATTAATTATAAAAAAAACCGACTTAAGTTTTTTTAAATTTAATAATAGATTGAATTTTATAAATCAATATAGATCCATCTTAACAATGTATCTACCAATAGTCAAGAGTGATCGAATCTCATTATACGAAAATCTCTTTTTAGAATGTAAAACATGAAAATGTTGGGTTGTGTTATATTCTTTCCACAACTAGCCTACGTAGTTAACTGGGGGTTAGAGGGGGGGGCAGAGTCCCCCCTTGTTGCGCAATGGGGGGTCACTGGGTATGCGAGGTCTGGGGCATTGCCCCGGGGAATTTTTTTTTGGGGATCCTATATTAGGTTGGGCGGACCTACCTATGGTTTTGTACACGGTTTTCACACATGGTTTTGGATGCGATGGTTTTCAGTCCATGGTTTTGGACGCAATGATTTTCGGTCCATGATATTGGATGTTTCGGCATGTATAAATGTGTATTGTGATATTGAAAGGAACATAATAAAAAATCAAGTTGGTAGTCCCGGTTTTGGGATTCAGGGGAAAATATTTGTCTATATGTGTTTTATGTGTTATGCTCTAGCATTGTTTATTTTCTGTGTTTTAGAATTCGTATGTAGGTAATTTCTGTACGGGGTTAAAACCTACAGAAAAAAAGATATACATGTCAACAGATTTAATGTTTTTAAGTGATTGATAAATCTGTGATTAAAGTGGATCTATAGTACTCGTTTTCTATCCCTATATATAGATTGACCATAGTGTAATTTTTCATTGGTTAAATTGTTTGATTAATTTATTATTATTAATATTTTATATTAAAATTTGAATGAGTTCCACATTTTCGTCTTATTAAGAACTTACTAAATTAATTTACCTTTAATTATTTTTTCCTTGGGACTATTTAAATATTTTACTAATAAAGTTAGTGTTGTCATTCTGTATTTTTGAGGTTGAGGGAGTAAACACATATGACAACATCAAAACAACTTTGGAAGTTGGGATCTAGCACTGCCAGCTTCAGAGAGGGATCTCTCTGTAAAATTTACCTTTGTTTTATGTAAATTTTAGTTTAGTTATGACTGTACTTGTTTTTTTTGATTTGATTTGTTTGGTTGATTTAAGTGTTATAATTCCATTCGGCTATGGAGTCTATAAATTAAACTTGATTTGACATCAACTTTTAGAGGAGTTCTCACAAGGCAAGCTAGGTTGCACTATTTGGATCTTTTTAGAAATTAAATGAATTATGAAATAACATAAGTGTAAGGTTCAGTAGAAACTAAGGAGCAATTAAGAATTCCTTAATTTGACTTCAGTGGAAAACATAAAAATTACCATCAGCCAAAATAGGGTGCTCTAAGTAACAAATCCTATTTATCACAGTTTTTGTTAAGTAATTCAGATATTCAGAATATCAGAGAAATAAAAACAATGTTTAAACAAATAAACAGAAGAAAGACATCACCATTTGGTACATCACATGAATTCTGTGAAAGGTCCCTGTATTATTGATGCTCTAGTACTCTGAAAATTACAATATGCAGAAGAAATTACATTCAGAAATCAACCCTTAATACTTTAAACAATGAAGTATTTATACTAATAATTACAAAATCATTTACAAAATCACTGTCAAAGCAACATTGTATTATTAGCCCATTACAAACAATATGATTTATCTCTGGCAGAAAAATAGGCCACGTAGACAGTTGAAAAGAAAGGTGGCTCTGTTTTGATGGATTTGGTTGCTGAGTCAACCTGCAATTGTGCTGCATTGATGTGCTCACTGTTGTGCTGACCGCTATCACACTGCTCCCTAATTACCTTTTTAATCTAGTAAATCGATTAGTTCTTCCCATATCTTTTCATATGGTGCGATCAATTTTATTACCCTCCGGTAAATTTCATCTACCTCTGTGTATTTGGCAAAAGTTGGCTTCATTGTAAAAATGTATTTTACTTCATTCTGTATGTAGAAATCATTTGACATGGTTTCTAAAAGTGCCCTTGCTGTCATACTTCCCTTTATCCCACTGAATTTGATATTGATCATTTCCTTCATCTTCAGGGAATAATCTTCCTGGGTGATCAATTTATCATTTATCACATAAATACTAGGCAATCCTTTCTGAATCAATGCTTCAATTCTGTTAGTAAACCTCATTACTTGCAACTCCAATGTTTCACATATTTCTTCTAATTGATCAATAAGGTTCCTCTTAGTCAAAGCTTTCTTCACTTCTAAAATAGTGGCAATTCTGTCACTAATTCCAAATTCTTCAAGTTCATATTTTGACTTAGAATTCAGGAATCTGATAATGTTGGAGGCTTATGTGGGCATTTCTCCAAGCTTCTCTCTTCCCCGCACAATGGTTTCTGTAGCTTTTTTTATCAGTTCCTTCCACTCAAAGATGATTTGGATAGATGGAAAAATCTCATTCATAGAATCTCAAATATTCATCCAGATGGTTTCCTTGGCTTGGGCCAGGGTATGACCAATTTAGGTATCCCTTTCTACCTTCTGCAACTTCTCCAATAGTCTCTGTGATTTCTGCATTTCAGTAACACAAGAATCTTCAACTTTGTCCTTTTGTACTTCTAAAGCTTTGAGCTGGTCCTACAAAGTCTTGATCTCTTTTGATTGGAGTGACATGTTCTCCAGTGTCTTGGTCACCTATTCAACACTTGCAGTATGAGTGGAAGAAGTGGATGTTCCTGTTGCTGGAATCTGAGAAATGGGTATGGAATCTTGGGGGACAATGGCCATCTTCTGACTATCTTCTTTCTCCCTTATCATCTTCTCCATCTTTGCCTCCATCTGTCTAATTTTCATGTTCTTCTCTATGATCAGCTTCATCATGTCAGCCTTCTGTGCCTCATTTTCTTCAATGTCCTTGGTCAATGGATCCTCTGTGGCTAGAAGCTTAAGCTGCATTCTTAAGGCTGCAATGTCCAAATTCTTCTTTTTGATGATCTCCTCTGCAACATTGACATATTTGGGATCATATCCTATCTTAACCACCAAGTCTTCCAAAGACTTGATCTTATTATCCTTAGCTAAGGAGGACACCTTCTCCATTTTCCGCTGTGATTGAACATTGGTGTTGGCTTATTGGGGCCTGACCCAGGTTCAGAGTGAATTTAGCCAAACAAATCTCGATACTACTGGCCCTTTCGACAATAGTCCGCGGAGTGTAGACTGAGGTCTCACCTGAAGTAGTATGGGGGGGTGCTAGAACTAGGTTTCTGCACCCTGGAGATGTCTGATGAGTTCAAGTGGTCCGCGGTTTGACCCTGCGCACAGGTTGCTTCGCGTACTTTCCCATACCTCACACCCTGATATACTGCCTTCGTACAGACCTACCTAGGGGCTGAACGCCACACTCTATGTTATTACCCAAGACCTTACTGATATTCCAATGTTAGTTGATTATCTTAGCCTACTTGCATGCTTTAAGTTATATTTAACAACGAAAACCATTCATACAGGTGCGCGAAGTAAATAAACAATATATTTTCAAATTGTATCAAACATGCACTAATCTAGGAATAGATACACAAAATTATAATAAAAATTCTATTTATTAATTCATTCCTTGGTTACAGACTCGACTTGCTCTGTGCACTTAGTTGCAGGGGTCCGCGCACTTAGCTGCAGACTATTAGGCCTCTACGCACTTAGCTACAGAGCCTTCTCCTACTCTATGACCCAAAGACACACTTCAACTTACGACTCAGTCACTTAGACTCTTTTTCCTACTTTTCTCTTCCACTTAGAGCCTCGCTCTATTTATACAATTCCATGGTCCGTGAACCATGGGTAGGTCTATCCAGCTGACATTACATTACAAAACTTGGGTAGACAACCTTGTAACTCTATCATACTTTTGCACCCCGTGCCCGCAATTCGCAGAGATTTACAACAAGATTCGGTCAAAACTTGGGCTTTGAGCCCCAAAACATGCCTTGGGGGGATTCCATGCCCAACAGGCCCCCAACACAAACATTGTGACTTGCCCTCAAGTCACTCTGTTGGCGCGGTGATCTTTGCGCGGACTCCCTCCAATTGTTCTCGGACTACACAGAGGTCAGCAGCGGATTGAGCTGCTGCTTGCTGGATCTGCTGCATATGCTGTTCCGAGACTTCTGTGTTGGGAGTGCTTCTCTGCATCTATGCCAATCTCTGTTGCATATGTTTATAATCCCACACCTTTGTCTGGATCCTTGGAGCGCGAAGACTATGCTTCTGCCAGCTAGTCAGATAGCCATCCCACCCATGTAGGGCTTCAAGTGGCTGCCATTCACTTTGCTTAGGAAAGGTTCTCCATTTAGTTTGGCTAGTTGGACCATGCCTCCCTCTGTGACCTCCTTAACAACATATAGTCCCAGCCAATGCATTATGAACTTTCCCAGGAACTTATCAAACTTACTGTTGTATAGTAGCACTAAATCATTTACCTTGAATGTGTGCAACTTAATATGGCGATTGTGCCAGGCCTTCTCACGCTACTTTTTCACCTGTTGATGAAAGCCAGTCAGGAACCATTCCTCCTCAAGTTCGTCCAACTGTGCGAGCCTTTCTTCCAGGGCTTCGCGGTTCATCATACCTGTGAGCACTGCTATGCACAGACTAGGTACAATATAATCCATTGGCATGACATCGTCCACACCATAAACTAACTGGAAGGGTGTTTGTCCCGTAAGTTTTTTGCACATTGTCCTATAAGCCCATCGTACTGCAGGTACACGTAGGTCCCAATCACTTCACTTCACATGGTGGACCGTGTTCAGTGCTTTACGTACTTTGTCCAAAGCTTCTACCTGAATATGCTTCTGCGTGTTTGGTCTTACCATACTTCTTGGCCCCAACCGGAGGGGTCGTTCACACCATTTTCTTGCCCGCTCCTGCTTATCGGTTGTGTTTCCCATCGCGAGGACGGTGTGCTTTCGTGCACGTTACGCACCATACGCTTTTACCCATTTGGAAAGGTGGGTGCGTGGGCTGTTTCTTCCATCATACTCGACTTTCATCCACATGTGAGGCTTTCCAAACCGAATGCACATCATCCTTCTACATTTTCTCCAGTCCTCAAAACTTTTTTGATGCGTACCCCACCATTCTGCGTGCATAGCACGCAATACCCATTTCAGAGCATCGAAATGCTTCTATTTCGGTGCTTCTCTCTAAAATTTGTTTAGGAAATCATCCACCTCACTTAACCCATCATACATAGGCAGATCTCTTATCTCTGTTGCCACGCAGCGCAACAACCTTTTCATCATGTTACAATTGAGCGTGGTTACCTCGTGTAGCCGGTTCTGCCATCGTTCTATTTCCTTGTTCGAATCTGAAGTGTAGGAGCTTTCGCGCTCCCATGAGTGTCTGCCATTCGCTGTTGGATTTACCCAGTCCTGCTCCCATGCGGTTGTCTTGTAGATATAGTTTAGATCGTTCTCACTATCGTAGTTGCGCATTGGCTTTGTGTAGTGCGATCCTTCCGCAAGGTCTAAAGGTACCACTACGGGCAATGACTTTTTCTCAAAAATCATCTTGCGCTTCTTTAAATTTATCACTCCATTGATGTCAATGGTCCAATCTATTCCCAGTAGTGTGGGATAGGGATTGCTGTCATCAACAATCTCTATCACTTCGAAATCTGCTAGTGCGCTCGCACCTTCGATATCTACTGTTATTCCCTGCAATCTTCCCATAAGTAGGATATTTTGCTGGTTCTCCATTCACAATTGAATAGGAGACCATTGC
This sequence comes from Pinus taeda, assembly GCA_000404065.3. Classification (NCBI taxonomy): domain Eukaryota; kingdom Viridiplantae; phylum Streptophyta; class Pinopsida; order Pinales; family Pinaceae; genus Pinus; species Pinus taeda. The sequence continues at coordinate 28,612 of APFE030363585.1, read as the reverse complement.
AGGGCAGGCTTGCCCATGCTCCCACGTTTGCTTTGGCAGGACGTTCACTTCCGATCCTAGATCCAAAATCACTTCATCCATTTCATATTCCCTGATCTGCGCGGCCAATCCAATCTCTCTTCTTATTCATGTTGTGTGCTTCTCAAGCTTCTAGACTACATGCGGTTCTCCTGGTGTGGTTCCAACACATCTAGTGATGAGTTCTTATAGCCCCTTTACAGCTTTGCTATCACACAACAAATTCATGCATGTTTCCAAAAATGTAGTGAGCATTGATGGGTCCATTTCCGGTTTCAGTTCGTCTTTACTTTCTGAAGTAAAGGCATCCGTGAAGCTCTTCTTAGCTTCCACGAATGTCTCCTTAGCATGCTCGAAATCTAATTCTGGTTCCTTTAGTGGAGCCCTGTGAACCTAGGCACTCTCTTCAGGTTGCTTGCATTTGTTATCTCCTATCGTGATACCACTTTGGAGCATGATATTTACATTCGGGTCTTCCTCGCGCGGCTCATAACTCATCATTTGCAGGTTCTGAATCGGGGGAGTGTTGAGCTAATTTATTCACACAAATTAACACAAATATTCCTTATCAATTTGGGTTGGTAATACTTGAAGGCAAGTCCACTATATATGAATATCAGATGTAATCAAATTTGAAAGATAAGTTTTTCAAAAACTAAAGAAGTGCATATTACAAATATAACCTATATTAACAATTCCAATTCACTTTGTAAAGAGGGAACGCTGAAATGGATCTTAACTTAAGAGGTCTAATTCTTCTTCAATTATTACTTGATGAACATATATAAGAAACTAATAGATTAAGATGGACAAATCATTAATGAAGGGAGGCTCATAACTTAAGAACCCTTTGGTATTTTCCATCATAATTCATTCACCATAATGTTATCAATTGAGAAAAACCAAAAATACATAAGAAAACTGCTTGCATATAATTCAAGGAAAACTAGTTATAATTCACCAAATTAACAGAAGGAGTGCTTAACTTGAAAAATTTGTTTTTCCAACTTACTAAAGTGATGAATAAATTAAGATTTAATGAAATAAATCATCACACATTAACCGTAAACCAATATGAAACAAAGCATGTAAACGACTTCTATAATAACCAGATTATGGAAAATTAAACTAGTTTAAACAAAGAAGTTTACTTAGCTTGGAATGGGGGCCCTCCATCCTTGCTTTTCACACTTGAAGATTGATATCAGAAGCTTAAAATCAGTCACACATCCACATTATTAAACAGAAAAATAGTAGTAGAACAAGTTCTTCAAATTAGCTCTCCAATCTAAAATGTCTCAGCATGAAATTATACAAAAGTCAATACATAAGCCATCAAAGTCTTGGCTTTAAATAGAAGTCTTGTGAAACAAACGATATATAATTATTCTAACAAACATATCTACTCATATTCACCTATCTAAGTCGAATTCATCAATCCCATCCCAAGAAATATGGTCAGTCCCATAAAATCTCAAAACTGCTCTATTTCTATGATTTTTTTGAGTGACTAGTCATGGTTGACAAGCACTAAATGGGCCTAATAAAGCTTGTTCTGATCGAACCAAGTAGAGTTGGCTCAGTCTTAGTTCCCAAGCTATCCATTCATGCATCAAATTAATGCCCAAGTGTCCTGAAAACATGTCAACCATATAGCTATTACGGGAATTTCTGAATCTGTCAATATTTGCACTTGAAACCAAATTTTCATAAAAACTTTAAAATTTGAAAAATTAAAATTAAATACCTGAGTAGACATGAAATACATCAAAATGGGATGGATAAAGTGGAAAATGGATGGAAAATAGATGGATCAAGTAAGTTTCCTTTAGCAAAAATAATACCA
>APFE030363585.1:2675-23746 GCA_000404065.3 Pinus taeda | reverse complement strand
TAATTGTTAATTTTAATTAAATGCAGCTATGATCCTTTTTTCCCGTGTTTGGTCCAACTGGTCGTTTCCTAGTCAAATATAGTCGTTCGCTAGGCAATATATCCATTGCTTGGTAAACAATTATAGCCGTTGGATGTTCTGCTCTGTCTATTTAACATGCAACCTAGATCTGATTCTTCAACTTGTCCTGACAATGAACCACACTGTTAGGTTCGAAAGGTGCCCACAAATGAATATCACGTGAATTACGTCGAAAAATCTCTCATAAACTTGATATAGATCATAGAAGCCTCAATTCAAAAATTTATCAAACTGATAGCACTTCATGGTGAAACCTTCGTGAGCTCTTCCTCGCTTTCTAACGTAGGTGAAATCAAGGGGCTAGTTTATAGTTCTATGCTACCTTCATTTCTGTAGATCTTCCCACTCCACGTAGCCCCAAACATCAATTTATTCACATAACCCTCTTTTCACACAGTATAATTTTAATCCAAGTGTTCAAAGATTTAATGTACTTACCTCGCAGTCCTTTGAGGAAGCGTTGTTCCACCTCGCTATGGCTAACTGAAGTGTCTACCGTGAACTTGGTGATAAATCCTCCAATAATTCGATCGAGCCAGTGATCCACAGCACATGCGATCTTATCTTCTGATGCTTCCAGTTTGCTCACCAACTCTAGAGTCCACAAAATAGGTCTATTGAGCCTACAACTTCCTTAACTGTCTGCTAGCTTCGCGATCCACTCGTACAACTTAGAGGGGAAGGATGAAAAGAAAATTTCGTGGATTTACATATATAAGTACCAATCTAACCACTCTTCCTTTGATAATCACATATTCCTCTTTTCCTGCACCGCGAACTCGTGAATATTTCTGTCCAACCACTCTTCAATTCCTTTCTTTGTTGGATTCCAGTGATACGACATCAGAGATATCTATGTAGATCCCGATCTCAGCAATGAAACCATTTTTTGGCTTATTGGGGCATGATCTAGGTTCAGAGTGAATTTAGCCAAACAAATCCCAGTACTACTAGCCCTTTTGGCAACAGTCCATAGAGCGCGGACTGAGGTCTCACCCGAAGTAGTATGGGAGGCTGCTAGAACTAGGTTTCCACACCCTGGAGATGTCTGATGAGTCAAGTGGTCCGTGGTTTGACCTTGCGTGCAGGTTGCTTCACGCACTTTCTTGTACCTCGCAGCCTGATATACTGCCTTTGCATAGCCCTACCCAGGGGTTGAACACCGTTCTTTACGTTATTACCCAAGACTTTATTGGTATTCCAATGTTGGTTGATTATCTTAGCCTACTTGCATTCTTTAAGTTATACTTAACAACATAAACCATTCATACAAGTACGTGCAGTAAATAAATTATATATTTGCAAATTGTATCAAACATGCATTAACCCAAGAACAGATGCATAGAATTATGATACAACTTCTCTTTATTAATTCCTTCCTTGCTTACAAACTTGACTCGCCCTGTGCAGTTAGCTGCAGGGGTCTGCGCACTCAGCTGCGGACTATTAGGCCTCTGCAGCACTCAGCTACAGAGCCTTCTCCTACTCTGTGACCCAAAGAAACACTTCAACTTACAACTCAGTCACTTAGACTCTTTTTCCTAATTTTCTATTCCACTTAGAGCCTCGCTCTATTTATACAATCCCATGGTCCACGGACCATGGATAGGTCTATCCAGCGAAAATTACATTACAAAACTAGGGTGGACAACCCTATGACTCTATCATACTTTCGCTCCCCGCGCCTACAATTCACGAAGATTTATAATAAGATTCAGTCAAAACTTGGGGTTTGAGTCCCAAAACATGCCTTGGGGGGATTCCGTGCCCAATAATTGGCAAATGAAACCTACAACTTGGAAAATGACATAGTAGTGTTAATCAATGTAGAAGATATAATTTCGCCAGTTTGCTTGTGCATCTCCATTTGATCAATGAGATGTATGTCTTTGGTGCTAAACTCAAATGCAGTGCTCTTGTAGCCTACTGCCATATTTGGCTGTGAATTTGGGCCTCAAGGAAGGCCATCTGCATCTTTCCATGCTCTGTATCAAACACTGACAAGAATCTGTTTTGTGAGCTGGAGGCTTGTTTTCAAAAATGATTATAAGTACTGTTTTTGAGAATCTCATTTCTAATATTAATTTCTCTGTACCTATAAAAAAAATGTCTTTTCTTTCTCTCCTTGGATAGTCTGGGAATCCAACTCTATTTCCTTGTGACCTTGTGAGGATGAAGGTCCAGAAGGAGATGTTACAAATTTGGTGGTTGTAGGTGGTGAATATGTGATTATGATGGCAGCCTGCTCTTATGTCTCTTTGTCTACATCTATGCTAAGAGTCCATTTTTTCCTCTTCCTATAACTGATCCTGAACTCTTTGGCTTCACTTCCTGTTGTCGATGATGATCCTTCCTCCCTCTGTCTTTTGCTTGAATTCTCATGATGAGTGTGAGTATGCAAACTAGAAGTAGAAAATAGCTATTCTTCAGTGTCCTGCAAGGTGTTTTTTGTCCATTCCAACTGATTAACATACTTCTCTATTTCAGGCCTTGAAGTATGGATGTAAGGAGTACTTTTATTCTCTACTATGAGCTTTGAAATAATGCCACAAGTGTCATAAGACCATGTAAAACTTAGACTAAACTTCCTTTCTTTAAGCATCTTGTCTGCTTCTTCACTTGCTGTCCTGGTATTACATATAAATGGGCCAACCTGTGTCTTTATTCGGAACTATGATTTCTTCTTGGCCACTACAAAATGAAAGTCATTAGAATTCAACATCTATCTAATATACTCTAGGGAAAAAATCCTCATGGGGAGGTATTTAGGGAGTTTGTAGGGTGTCATTCACAACCATAAACCCTGATGTCGGTGTAGTTTTTGTATAAATACCAATCCTCAGTCTTGGCCTAATCTATTAGATGCAAAATCTCTTGATTTCTTCACTACTTCTGGGTTGTATTGCACTATTAAGAATGTTCATGGCTAGGAGAACAAAATCTTCAATGAACTGCTTGTAAGAAAACTCTTGTTGTTTTTCATGACCAATGATGTCCGAAAGATCACTGGCTGCTGATTTCCTGCATCATCAAGCTTCTGCATTGCAAAATTGAATTTATCTGCCTGATAGTAAAGGGACATATAGATTAAAATGGACGTGTAATTAAACACCTGTTCTGTGGTAAACTTTATAAATTGTTCATGAATGCTGTTAGCCAAGAATTGAATGAAATTGAACACAATGGATGGCTTACTATATATGGAAAATATGGACAGGAAACCTAAAATGGGATCATCTACCCACTGATCAGAATAATAACCCAAAATATAGGAAATCATGGATATAATTTGTTTGGCTTGATAAGGGAATATGGAGGATTCTTCTTGGGTAGTTGGGCATTCTCAGGTAAGAAGATCTCAAAATTTTTGGCTCTCATAGCGAAATCTAGCTTCTGATAAAGCTGGGTGAGGGCTTCTAAAGAGAAAGGAGTACTATTTTCCACAGAGGGAGCTAGCATTATTTGGTCTATGGACTGGGTAGTTACGATAAAGAGGATGTCACTTGATGGGGCCATGATAGCTCTTTGGGCATGGACATAGCATACCTGACACTTTTTGGTAAACTCAGGGGCTTGGAAGGTCAAGGGGAAGATGTAATGTGGAATATTGGACTCCTAGAGCCCAATTTCATCAGTTTTATCTGCATGTTTGTCTTCCAACCAACAATATAATTCTAGAAAGTCACAGTCACATTAGATTTCACTAATCTGGTAATCCCTGTCAGCTAAAGGGATGTGGCTTAAATCTACAGAGGGAGGGATTAATGGATTAATAGGCTTATCTTGGGTTTTTGTTTTGGGAGGCATGACCGTACTAGTGAAAAATAAGAGAATTTTACAAAGAGCTTACCGAGAAAACTGTTTGGGTAACAAAATACCAGGGGAAAGGGATAGATGGCTGCTAACTATCAATCTCTGTCTTGGTCTGGTAGCAGAAAAGCTCGGAGAATAGTTTCTATGCAAGGGCTGTCAATAACATAAAATAAATAGTAGAAGGGTTGGAAACGATGGTTTCAAAAGCTTTTAAACGTTGTGAAAGTCCCGTTGAAAAGGGCATGGGATCATTAAGTTCGAACGATTACCTAGGAACTGAATTGAATGTTGAATGATTGTTTTTGCTAGGAATTCATTTAAGTGGACAACAACTAGGTGACGTGGCAAGAGGAGAGTGGCCGAAGATTCATGGTGGGGATGCGGCAAAGCAAGCGAAAGGAAAGGTGGTTTTAGAGGGGGTAGAGAGTGGTAAGTGGTTTCGACTAGGGGGTGTGAAATCGAGAGAAGCTGCCACATAGGGAAGGGGCTCGATGGAGAAACAACCTTTTCAGATCCCCCTAGTGGTAAAGGTACAATGGAGAGGGGGGGCCGAAGAACAATATAGACCTTGGATGATAATTGGGAGCGGATCCCAATGTTCTAGCCACGCTGTTGATTAACCACAAATGACAAAACATATTTGTCCACATGCGCTTTATTCTTTTGCCTCTATGGCTTAAGATAAAGGTGGAAAGTGAAATATATATAAAAATCACTTTATCCTATCATGCACATTTTCCTCTTTTACAATGCCCTTTAACTTAGGATAAAAGGGCATAGGCAAATATTGATAAACACAACTAATTTACATACCCATAACTAAACTAACATTTTTTTTTTTTTTTTTTTCTCTATAGGGTGCACTTAGACTAGCAAACCCACCTTATTTTCTTTTATACAGAATAAAAAACTATCTAAATCCTATCCCTTATTTCTCCTATTGATTCAGATTAAACAATTGAATCAATGTCATTTTCTACCTAAGTACTGATTTACCAAGATTAGACTATTTGGCAAATATTTATTCTCTAACCTAATTTACAGAAATTTAAACATGATTAATCATGATTACATTATATGATTAAACCAAAAGCTAGTCATTGTGGCAATTTGATCAAGCTGCACACAACCTTTATTTAACAATGATGAAGAAAACTATCTATCATTAGTGGAATTTTGACTTGCAACACTTTCAATATTATTTCTTTTTTAATTTTTCTTTCTTTTGGTGGGGGTTCAATCTTTTCTTTTTTTTTTTCAATATTCTTTTTCTTTTTCTCTTTTTTCTTATTTATACCCTCTTTTCATTTTTTATTCTATTGGTCTTTTATTTGGAAATCATTGGCAGATTGACAAGTATTTACAATATAAGATCCCGAGATACAATACTCAATACGTTGAGATCCTATACATTATAGGACCCTAACAATTAGAATGAATATGAATGAACTATCTAATAAATAGAAAAATATTATCGTAATTTTACAATCATAGTTTCAACCATACTAAAATTTGTAATTTATAAAAATGTCTTTGCATTTTTTTTGTTGAAGTAAGTCTTTTTGCATGCAATTTCATATATGATTTTTTGATATAAGTTTGCCAATACATGATCTATAATAATTATGAATTCATAAAAATAAGCACCATGATGACAACCATCTAACAAACATAAACATCATCTAAGATAAACATTCAAATTCACTACCATCATCTAATTTTATACACATCTAGCACATCTAAATGTCATTAGCTAGCACACAAACCTAATATTCTAACAGGGCATCATCATCATGATCACACCTAAAAAAACACAAAAATTGTAATCTAACATTATCACCAGACATATCCTCAAATTAATATATATCTCATGTCAAATAACTGCTATCACATACACATCTATCTACAAGCACATTAAATTGACATATCTAACATGACCTAACAATATACACATCAAAACAAACATAAAAATTAAGTATATAAACATGAACAAAACAAATGCACCATACATATATATATATATACACACATACAAACAAGTCAAATACCTACATTGATTCAAATAACTGCAATCAAATATCTGATACAATAGACGTAGTAGTGGCATCTTGGTATGAAGAAGATGATGATGGATGGTCAACTACTGCCTCAATGTATGTCGAACTCTAAGGTGGAGGAGGAGGTTGCTGGTCTATAGCAGAAGATGATGGATGGTCAAATACCGCCTCAACATCTATCAGATCTTGAGCAGGTGGAGGAGGTGGATGGCATGCTCTCTCAGGAGAAACATGAGGCACATCCTCTAGCTTTGGCATATGATCATAAAGTGAATTACATGGAGGTGTACTACCTGAAGGATCACAAACACCCTGACCATGATATAATGGGGTAGTACTACCAGAAGCATGATCACCACCCTCATCATCATGATCTGATGGGTAGTGTTGCATGAAAGCTCATCAAACATATTTGGCACTTGATGCCATGTATCCCTCCTCGCTACATGTAGCCTACTAGCTTTGATGATATGACACATAGGAGTCATCATCTCACGTGGATAGTCCTTGAAAAGATCCATAACGTAGGATTTGTGATGATGTCTCAAGCCCTTGCAGGGCGAACTCCCTCCTCAACCAAAACTCTAGACAATTTGTCATAGGCAGTCCATCTGAAATCTCAGACTAGCCCTAAGGGCCTGGATGCCCACACCCCCCTGAGAATGTGCCTCACCCTCTTGGGCCTCGCCCATCTCCTCATATGATCCCTTCGGTGGGGGAGGAGGCATGTCCCCAAGGAATGTGTTGATGTCTACAAAATATATAGTACACAATAATAATTAGACAATTTCATTAAAAAATTAAAAAAAAAAGTTAAATAACATGCTAGAATAAATTTGATTCTAATTAAGTAAGACAATAAATGAAACTAGATGAATTTAAAGAAACTATTAATATTATCTCTATCATCTGCACGCTCATCCAGTGTGATGAGGATGTTGGGACACTGTCTCCAATAAAAACCTGCATACGGAAACGAAAATAGGATAAATGCGTGGTCATCCTCACAAGCTAGTAGCGCCATTTCTTGGGCAGAAATCTTGATCGGATACTCTAGCAGGCCCCTCTTGGGCATTATCTAGCCCCACACGCAAATCTGCACCTTAGTCATTGGCCTAGGATGGTGATGGTCAGATGTAGGCCTCGTCTTTGGAAACCTCTCAAAAAATAAACATAAAAGAATTGAAGTGAAAGGGAAGTCATCCTCCCATGTATCATCACACGACATCTATCTAAATCTGCCCATCACTAGTAAAGTGTGCAATAATGGTCACTAATTATGGGAGGCACCTAACCTCCCATGCAACAAAAGGAGAAAATCATAGCTATCCACCACACACCTGAAAATATGCTAGATAGATTGAATGAGGCCCAACATATCTCTGAGAGTAGACGAGATGATTCTTTGTTGAAACCCCATGGGGGACATAAAGGAACTGGGGAAAATACTCCCCTCTCTTGGATAGGCCATTGATAAAATATATGTCCTCCTCAGAGGGCCTATACCACGCCCCAAGACCAACATGGAAACCATACTCTTAGACACTCCACCAGCGGATTAGATGTGCCAACAAGATAGCGTGCACCTTTAGGGAGATATCCTACTCATAATACTTAAGGAGGCCTACATTTTTGAAGAGCGCTCGGGTCACTGTGCTAATAGGGTGAGGGTATAAATCCATCCCCCTCTTTTGGGACCCCCATCGTTAGACCACATTGTATTGGTCTTCCATTTTCTCTTGCTCCTGCTGCTGCTCCCTTTGTTGACATCTCTGTTACATGAGACATATAAAATACATCAACCTCATACATAAAACAATTTTATTTTATTAAATGAAAAATGTATTTATAAATATGAAAACATAACTTTCAATAAAAAAAACCACCGTGCATCCAAAAAACAGTAATGTACCATCTCTGGTCCATTATCAAACACAACCGCACTGGAGACAATATGTACATACTCATTACGCACCTCTTTTTGTTCACATATATACATTTTCATCGAGGTGCGTATCAAAATTATGCACTGGTGTGACGTATAACCTTTTCACATGGATACAAAAGGTTTAGGTTATTGAACGTACCGAGCTAGAATTTTTTAATATTATTTTTGCAGTGCATTTGGTAAATGCAAACACACCAGGCGTAACCTAAAAATGTATGCACCAGCGTACAATTTATAGCTTTTACAGGTGCATTTTTATTTATGAAATGCACCGCACAAATAGAGGTGAATTAGGCTCAAACACCGAATGACGGTGCACCCTGTAAATTTACTGGGTGCACTGTTATCAAACGCACCACACATTTTTTTCTTGAAAAACAATGTATTTTTTGACTTATTTTGCAATTCTAATTTGCTAAAAATTTAAATTAGAGAGAAACATAGACATTACTTACAAATTTGGTCATCAAGGAGGCATCTTTGACACACAATTGAGAAAAAAAATTTTCACCACTGTTTGAGAAAATTGGAAAGCCACACACTTAGCATGATACAAAAGGATGGTAAGCAAGAGAAGCACAAACATCAAGGTGCTTGCATGAAGAAAGAGTGGCGCCAGTGCTTTAGAGCTCTACAACATCGTAGATAGTAAAAATGAAATTTATGTTCGGGAGGTTTTTTTATTTATTTAACTCTCTTTCAGTGCGTTATTATAACCACACTAGTGATTTTTCAGAATATAGCACCACATTTAAAAGCAATTAAAAACCCCCTAGCGGTGCTGTTTAGAAGACGCAACGAGGTGTTTTAATACATGAAAAACACCGGTGCTTTGTTGGAATATAGCACCACCTTCTTTTTAAAAGTAAAAAACTATATCAGTGCTCCTTCTAGGTATGCACTAAGGCATTTTACTACAAGGAGGGAATCAGTGATGTGGGTGTAAATAACACCAATAATTTTTAAAATTTAACCTTTATTCAGTGATATCGATTATTAAAGAACTGGTGTGTGGTATATAGTGCACACATAGGATCGTTATATTACTGGTTTAACACTGGGTCATTGTCACAGTATAGCACATGACTAGACAAAATTAATTTTATGACTGACATTTTGTAAATTTAACCCTTTTTCGGTGCTATTGAGTAGTATATGCACTAGGGCTCTTTTTTATTTGGCACACCATTTTTTTCTTTTAAATAAATATGCCACGATGCACCATGTTCTATTCGACATCGATGCTTATATGGATAGTAAGGCATCGATGTGTTTATATATTATAGATGCACGATAAAAAAAAATCCGCTAAAACATCCACTCGCTCATCTCCACTACAAACATATTTTTGGGCTATTTTTACAGGGCCTTCCACAAAAACCTCTGCCAAAAAGTATTTTCCTTGTAGTGCAAGTTGGATGAAGCCTCCAACTTTGGCATCTAGAAGGCCAGGATTCTATTCCTATTAGATGGTCATGGTATGAAGGAATTTGTGACAATAGTTGTAGCTGTACCAACATATCCTATCTTGTTACATGACTATAGGAAGGACATGGCTAATGCTAAGAGTTTGATCCTTGATAGAGTATGGGATCATATCATCCCACATATTTTAGAGAAGAGAAATGCAAAGGATATGCAGGATGCCATTGTCAAGATTTACAAGAATTCTTCCAAGAGTCAGAAGATCATACTCAAGGAGAAGCCGAGGACAAGAAAAATGAATAAGGGTGAAGGAGTAACATCCTATCTCAACAGGATTCAAGGGGTCAGAGATGAACTTGCATTAGTTTAAGATATGCTAGTAGAGGATGAACTGATGCATACAACTCTAAAAGAGTTTACCAAGGAGTGGTGAGCCTTCATTCATGTGATTATTGGATGTGATAATCTACCAAAATGGGAGCTCTTTTGGAGTGAATTCACTCAAAAGGTGCTGAGGCTTAGTCTCGTTGATGGTACTACCAATAGTAGTGGTAAGGGACTGAAGTTGGAGAAGGAAGCATAAAATGTTGCTCTTGCGAGGAAGGAAAAAGCGAAGAAGGGTCCCAACCAGGGACAAGACTCAAAGGGAGAGAAGAAGAAGAAGGACTTGTCGAAGGTCAAGTGCTTTGGATATGGTGATTGTCGTCACTCTTTCACCTAGTGTCCGAAGAGGAAGAAGGAAAATAAGGGGAAGTAAACAACAACTTCGACAAAGATCGAGGATTTTTATTCTAGGTTGGAGGATGAATTCGCTACATTTGCGACATTACCCTCATATGGAGGAGGAGTATGACACCCCAGTATGCTAGATTAGGCAAGGGTCCTATGAAGGAGAAACAAGGTGATATAGATTGTAGCCAAGAGGGCTTGATCCATATATGAGATCTAATTTCTGTGTACGAGATTCCTTAGTTGTACAAGTACGTTAGCTACAAGAGCCCAAGAGTTAAAGTAGATGGTGAACAATCATGATACGAGAAGTACATAAGTTTAGTGTGCCATCCAGGCATAGTCAGATGCTTGAGAGACAATTGTAGAGCCAAAAATGGGAGCAATTAAATACTTGAGAGATAATTGTAGAGCCAAAACTAGGCATAGTTAGATACTAGAGAGGTAATGCAGATATATCTAGGTGCAATCAAATTCTCAGGAGACAATTTCATATATATTTGCAGTGAGATAGGCAGTGTGAATTGGCAAGTTACAATGAGTAGGGCACAATTCCAACTAGAGTTATTTCACAATTATTTGAGTGAGACATAGAAAATTAGATGGAGTATAGCTTTAGAGGGAGAAACCCTATGGAAGCTCGAACCTTCAGGTTCTGAGATATTAGTACACACAGTTATAGTGATAGCAACAACATAGAGGTAGTGGAGGCAACATAGTAGCATCAACAATGTGAGATCAATGTAGTGTAGTGGTGCATGGGATGGTTCAATTACAACATCTAGCAGGAGAATCAAAGATTGTGTGCAGTGTGAATCAGTTCAGTTACAACATGTTTTCATAGACCAACATGTGGTTGATATACTCATAAAATCCTTATTCAGGGAACTGTTTGTCTACTTCAGGGAGAAAATGGGTATAGTGGAGAACACCTTCCTCACTAAGAAGGAGTGCTATTTTTTGTTGTTTGAGTTAGCAACATATAAGTGTTCTAGTATATATGATGTCTAAGAGGCTAAGGAACATGAGATATCCAAAACCCAGAAAAATGTTTGTGAGAAAATACTTGGAGACACCTTAATTAAATTAGTTCATTCATCAAGATTACTGCCAAGTCATTCATCAAGGCCACTGCCAAGTCATTCATCAAGATTGCTGACATGTCAATCATCAAGGTCACTATCATACTATTAAAGGAACTATAATATAATGTCACATATAACACTGTCTCAAGGTCACTGTTTCACTGTTAAAGGAACTTTCATATACTGTTACATATAACATTGTCTCAAGGTCACTATCTTACCGTTAAAGGCACTATCATATAATGTCACATATAACGCTTTCTCAAGGTCATTGTCTCACTACTAAAGGCACTATCATATACTGTCACATATAACACTGTCTCAAGGTCATTGCATCATTGTTAAAGGCATTGTCATGTACTGTCACATATAGGAGGTCATTTCCATACCGAGGGTTACTGTCATACATGATTACTGCCATATCATTATTATAGATCCATACATTTGAGTGACATTGCCATGTCAAGATCATTTCCATACACATATAGATCAAGTTGTCACATATTGTAATCACTGAAATATGCTTTGTCAAATATCCTAATGTCATGAGGGTTTCCTAAAGTGTCACTGTTAGCACATAGATACATACAAGCCATAAAATGAGCTGAGTCTCTGAGATATGATGAGCCACTGAGCATAGGATCTTTGAGACACAAATATCATGGAGTGGGTCATTGTCACTTCATTCAAACAATAGTAATACGATGCCATATGTAATACAATACAATACGATGTCACTCTAATACAAATCAATGAAATGAAGCGAGCTCCAGAGTCATTGTAATGGTGTGAGCTTCAAAGTATATAAGAGTGAGAGACATTGAGAAAACCTCTGTATAGTATAGCGAAGACACCACAAAGATAGAGTATGTGAGACATATAGAATAATGCGAGGCACAATGGAAATGAGTCTACCTGTAGAGTGATGCCACATAAAGAATGCGTGTGAGAAATGGCTCATAAAAGTTCAAGTCCATTGAAGAGTGATGTGAGTCTACTTATTATGGATGTGATGCCACTCTCATGTGATGACAGAGCGATGTCATTGTGCGATGTTACTGAGTATAAGGTGATACCATGGAAGTGCGATATCTTTGTAATATAAGAGTGACACTGAGTGATTCCATAAATATAGATGTGATGCTACAATAGTGCAAGGACAGAGAAATGCCATTGTGTGTATATATAATGTGACGCCACTATAGTACAAGGACAATGCTACTATGCCTGTATGTATAGAATGATTCTACTATGTGTGTATGTGTAACACCCCTTCCCAAGTCTACCCAAAGTAACCATGTCAACTGGGGTAAACATGAGGAGAGATGCTACTACAATTAGATTCGACCTCCTATGTCACCTTAAGGAAGTGGAATCGATGGAACATCACATATAGTCATCCAACATCATGAACAAAACCATCAGGAGACAAGTCAGCCTGTCCCTGGGTCCCACTGCTGTTCTACAACTCTTAGGCCATAATCGATCTCATGCTAAGGGCAAGGGAGCGACCAATAAACCAAAGTCACTCTCACAAGCCTGCCTTCCAGTGACTGTGGACAAAAATTTCTAGTTCTATGCTAGTAACCATGGGATTTAAGCCACTTTTCTAGACCAAAATCCTGGATTTTGCCCAAAACTTGTTGTAACTTTCAGAATTTATGAAAAACATAATAAGAATATTGATTAATCAAAAATCACCCTTAGGACTAGGCCTGAGCATCCTTAACCGGGATTGTCATTCTGTCAAAGACTTTGAATCATTACAGCCTACAGGTCTAGGAAGAAAGACATAGCATAAATGACTGAAATAACTTATGAAACATAACCAGAAGGATCACCTCCTTCTCCATTTAACTACTACATCATCAATTAGGTATTGCATCCATCCATTTAACAATTACAAGTAAATACATGAAATAACCATGACATGAACCAATCATTCAACCATGCCGACAACTAGCATAAAGCCATATAAATATAAGATATATTACAACCATTAAATCCACATATAAATGAGTTAAAAATTAAGGGAATCTATCTCTTATTAATCATAGGCAAATCCAACTAGGTTTGGGACTTCCACATACCACCTGACCATAGACATGGCTGAACCAAATCTCTCTTTCAGCTAGTCATCCCCATGCTATATTCCAAGCATGAATGTGGGATCTCATAGAACAAGAAATCCAAGAACAACCAAGGGAATCTAGAGGTTAAACCACCTCCACCCTCATCAAACCATGATCACACCAAAACCGGTGCTTCGATCACAACTGAACAGAACTTGGAATGCCATCCAAAATCCATCACTATCCTTGAGGAATTTTCCATCTCCCCGTCTCTCAGGCTTTATCGCAATCCAAACCTGGATCATTAGGTCCTAAACTGAGACTGCTCCCTCTGGATTTACCGTGTATCCCTCCAAAACTAGTCAAGGGATTCCTAGGCCTTTGGGAATGAACCTTGAGACCACCTCTGCCCTAGATTCTGAAATCCATCCAACAAACCAAAGCTCAAAAACTAAAATAAACATCCCAACATGCCATGGAATCTAGAAAAATTCTAGGCTAGGCTGAAATCCATTGCCATAACCAAACAAAACCATGCCATTGATAGAAACAAAACCATACACCAACATGCAAAGCCATGCATGTTCAAACCAGCTAGGAAATCACACATGCAAAAGGTTACCTACAAGTATTTATGTTGAAGCTTCTTGATCCTGCTTTCCTTTCCTTGATCCCTGCTTGCCTTCCTTTCCTTTGCTTGCTTTTCCTTTCCTTGCTCCAATCTAGAGTGCTCCAAGAAAACTCTAAGTGATCAAGAGAGAGAGAGAGAGAGAGAGAGAGAGATCCAAACTTGAACTGACAAAAGGTTACAAACCAATCATCATAAGCCTTTTTATGAATGGGGCCTCTATTCTCTTCATTGTCCATTATTGTCCTTCAATTTCCTCCTCACATTCAACCTGTGACCATTCACCTTAATTTTCTCCTAATTTCCTTTATTTTCATAAATAAATGTGCCAAAAATACCTTTTTTCCTTTTAATACCTTTGCCTTAGCCTTTGCCAATTTTCCTTAGCCAAAACACACATCCAGTGTGCCCACTAGGAAATTTTTGCCCAACATTTAGCTTGGAATACATGTGCCTTAACTGTGGTCTTATTTTGCCTTTATTAACTTTTATTAAATGAAATTTTCACTAGGGATGTTATAGAACCCTCCCCCTTGGGGAACATCATCCTAGGTGTTAAATCACACCAAGAACTCAACAAAACTGCTGAAAAGAAAACATATTGCCCATGGAGCTTTGTAACTTAGATCGTTGCAATATTTATAATGAAGAACCTGCTCAAAAGAAAAACATCATGACAACATGACAAGATAATAACCATACCGCTTATTAGAACTTTATAACTTAGCTCATGGAGGTATTTAAATCCATATACCTATACGTACATATACTAAAACATTAGAAAAACATATGCCAAACATATACCATCATCAAACCAAAACTGCTTTGCCTCAACTGGAAAACAATGAAGGATATAGGGCCCGCATCTGATCTGCCATCTCCCATGTAGCTTCTTTAGGCCCAAAATGCTTTCACTGCACTTTAACTTGCTCTATGGTTCTGTTCTTCAGCATGAGATGTTTCCGCTGCAATATGCACTGAGGCTTTGGCTGGAACTCTTCTTCTTGCTCCACCTGCAATATAGACCAATCAATAACATGAAAAACATCCTTTATATACTTCTTAAGCAATGAAATATGGAAAACATTATGGGCTTTCGCTATTGGAGGTAGTGCAAGTTTATATGCCACTAGTCCAATCCTCTCAAGGATCTCAAAAGGCCGACAATACCTTGGTGCCAACTTGGCACATGAACCAATCCTCGAAGAGATTTTCTTGGGCTTGATGTGTAAATACCCTATGCTGATCTGCATAACCCTTCTATCTATCTTGTGCTACCTTTAGATTCTTCCTTATAACTTGCATTTCTTGCTCCATGTTCGTTAGCATGTCCAGTCCAATAAGTACCCTGTTCACTGGATCATTCCAGCTGATGGGAGTGTTACAACTCCATCCATATAATGCCTCAAAAGGACTCATCCTCAAGGAATCCTGATAACCATTATTGTACGCAAAATCCACCAATGGAAGATACTCCCTTTTCCTCTACTGGCGCATCATGTACATCCTCAACATATCTTCCAAGATCTTGTTGATCCTCTTTGTCTGTCCATCTGTCTGTGGATGATAAACTGTACTAATGGCCAACTCTGTACCCAAGGGTGAAAATAGCTCCTTCCAAAGCTTGGAAGGGAACTTTGCATCCCTATTTGACACAACCTTCTTTGGAACACCATGTAGTCTCACAATCTCTCTGATGAACACTTGTGCTACATCACTGGATGAATATGTAGTCTTCACTGGAATGAAGTGAGCTACCTTGCTCAACCTGTCAACCATGACCATAATAGAATCATGCTACCTCATTGTCCTCGTAATTCCTGTGATGAAATCCATGGAAATGACTCCCATTTCCATTCCGAAATCACAATAGGATGTAGTAGACCACCTGGATGCTTGCATTCCGCCTTTACATGCTGACAGCCTAAATATCTAGCCATGAAATCTACCACTTCCTTATTTATATTTGGCCAATAGTAAAACTTCTTCACCACCGTCAATGTCTTCTGATATCCTAGATGACCCAAACATGTGATCCAGATTTAAACAGGAACACAACAAATTACAAAGATAACAATACACACAAAGATACAACAGAAATAATACTTCATTTCAGTAATGTAAAATACTGAGATATGCTTACAAACAGAAAATGGAAATAAATAGCTAGTGCGATGGTAGCTTTTCTATGAGAAGAGATGTGGTGGATACATGCCTCTGAACTGTGTTACAATGAGGCTCGAGGGCATATTTATTGTTTAGAAACAATGGAAAACCCTAAACATCCAAAAACCTAACCCTAGAAGATGAAATGCCAAAATGTGGGCCCCGTTTGGGTAAATTGGTACATCAACTTCTCGGGGTCATAACTTTGGCATTCAATCTCTGTTTGACGCATACAATATCTCGTTAGAAATATCTATCCGAGAACTACAACTTTGGGAAGAGAAAAATAGGTCCATGGACCCATGTTGCTCCCAGTTCTCCGAAAAATTATCGTTTAGGGCCTCAAAATGGCTCCAGAAGTTTAGGACCCGAAAACTACTAAAAAGAGTAAACTGTGCTACAATTAAAGAAACTGAAAAGTTGAAAGAAACAATGGTGGGGGTCTAAGTGGACTCGGTGGGTGGCCACCAATATCCACTTGGATCATTCCTCCCCTCTTAGGAAGCAATGTTCCCCATTGCATTGAGTTCCTCCATGAGATGAGAAAACTTCTGCTAACTTGGTCCCTGGTGAGCCACTTGCCCTGGTGAAGGAGTTGGCTTGCTTTGACAAATCGATATAGTTGGATGTTCTGTTGGTGAGTGTGATTGACCTATGTGTCCATGATCTAATCAGTTGTAACTTGTTCCATGAAATCTAGATTTAACTCTATGGGTGTGAGTTGTTCTACAATGTCGGATGTGTCTAGTAATGGTGCAAAGTATGGCTGAAGGTGGTCCACATTGAACACTGGGTGCAGGCCAAGGAATGGGGGAATGCTGAGCTCAAATGCATTGTCTCCCAAAACCTTGGTAATGGTGTAAGGACCATATCAAAGTGGTCTGAGTTTCAGATAGGCTCCAGTAAGGTGTTCCTTTTGCAAATGAAACCAAACTTTGTCACCCACCTGAAACTTGTGTGGCACCCGATGTTGATCATGTCACTGCTTGTACTTGGCATTTGATTTCTCCAGAATGTCATGGAATTACTGGCGAATATGTTGGATGTGCTCAATGACGCTGTTTTCCTTATCTATTTCGGACTAGACATGAGCCTAATCTGCACGAGTACCTATAAATGGCATGGCCACATCAATGGGACATAGTGGCTGGAATCCCAAGCCCACCTGTAAAGGGCTGTGACCAGTCGAGTTGTGGAGAGCCCGGTTGTAGCTGTGTTGAACATAGGGGAGGCTATCATCCCATGTGCATGGATGCTTTGAGTTGTACATGTGCAAAATGTGTACAATAATCCTGTTAACAACCTCTATCTAGCCATCAGTTTGAGGATGGAAGGCTGTGGACTTAGAGAGTTTGGTGTCCAACATCGACCAGAGACTGGACCAAAATGTACCGAGGAACCTACTATCCCAATCTGAGATGATATACTGTGGGATACCAAAGTGCACCCACACTCGTTCAAAGAATATTTTAGCAGTGGCTTCTGTTGTGATATTCTTCTTGCAGGCCGCCCTAATCGCCATCTTCGGGAACCTGTCGACAACCACAAAAACACAGTTGTTTCCATGCTTAGTGGAAGGAAGGCCTGACATGCAATCCATGGAGATGGATTCCCAAGGTTGACTAGGGGTAGGCAGTGGGTATAGAGGCCTTTCTTCTTGACAGTCAGTTTGGCAATGGCACAGGCAGTGCATGATCTGATGTACTTCCCAACATCCTATCGAAGATTCAGCCAGTAGAAATACTTTTGTAGTACTGCCACCGTTTTCTTGACCCCGAAATGCCCAGCAACCTGACTGTAGTGTGCTTCCCAAATCATCTTGGCACATCCGCTTGAATGAACACAAAGGTGACCTAGGTGGCATAATAGGGTATCCTGGAGGTGAAAATCTGGAACATGCCGATCCTTCAAGAGTGTCTGGTATGTGTGGCCAATGTCTGGGTTGTTTTTGTAGAGAAGTGGCCAATCGAAAGTCTTGTGCCCACAAGAGTTGAGCATGGTGGTTAATGACATGATCGGTGGTTGACTGAGGCAATCTCCAACATTATTGATGCTGCCCTTCTTATACTTGATATTCAAATGGAACTATTGCAGTTATGTGGACCACTTCTGATGGCGATCATTCTGTAATTTCCCTTGGGTCTGTATGAACTAGAGGGGTCAGTGGTCTGCGTGGATGACCATTTCTTTCCCCAAAATGTAATGTTTCCATTGTCGGAAGGCCTGCACAATGGAATACATCTCTTTTTCATAACTGGGATACCTCCGGACTGTGTCTGAAAGTGTCTCACTGTGATATGCCACTGGATGCCATGTTGAGTAAGAATTTCCCTAATAGCATAGTTAGAGGCATCTGTCTCGACCTCAAATGGTTGTTTCAAGTCTGGCAATACGAGCACTGGTGCTGAGCAGAGGTGGTCTTTCAACTCTGTGAATGCCTTCTGTTGAGATTCAGACCAAAAGAATTTTGCTTTCACTCCTCCCTCGGTGACTTGACTCAAGGGTGAAGTGATATGAGAAAATCTCAACATGAACTTGCGGTAGAAGTTGGCAATACCTAGAAAGCTATGGAATCCCGAATGACTTGGATCTTGGCTGGATCCACATGCACCTCCTGTTCATCAATAATGTATCCCAGATACTGAACCTGGGCCATGCAAAAAGTGCATTTGTTCAAATTGGCACATAACTTGTGTTGCCCAGTGTTTGGAGAACCTGTCGGATGTGTTGGAGGTGCTCTTCCTAACTCTGGCTGAAGATTAGGATGTCATCCAAGTATACCATTACAAATGAGTTGATGAATGGCCGCAATATGTCATCCATTAGCTTCATTATGGTTGCAAGAGCATTCGTCAATCCAAAAGGTATAACCAACCATTTGAAAAGGCCCTCCTTGGCTTTGAAGGCCATCTTCCACATGTCGGAGGGTTCAATTAGTACCTGGTGAAATCCAGACTTCAAATCAATCTTGATGAAATATTTCCCCCCCTTTAGTTGGTCCAAGAAGTCATCAATCCATGGGATCAGGTACCTATTATGGACAATGATCTTGTTCAGTGCCCGATAGTCAATACACAGTCTCCAAGTCCCATCCTTTTTCTGTACCAACACAATCGGGCTCCCACAGGGTGATGAACTTGGACGATTGTGACCTTTCTGTAGCAGCTCCTGAATCTGCCTCTTGATTTCATCGTTCTCAAGAACAGAGTGTTGATAGATTGGTCCATTAGGTAGTGGCGCACTTGGGGTCAGATTGATGGAGTGCTTGACCTGACAGTGTAGAGGAACCCCTATAGGGGAGGTGAAGATGTCCTCATACTCCTCCACGACCTTTTCCATCTGTAGTTTTCATGCGGAGGTGCCCTGTCTTGAGGTCATGGCCACTGTCTTCTTCTTTCCTTGACGACATATCATCAGGAAAACAAATTTCCTAGTTTTAGAAATGAGCTTACTGCATTGTTTTGCAGTAGCCAAAGAGATGGCCGTAGGCGGTGCTATCTCCGGTATCCTGTACAACTTATTTTCCAAAGTAATAATAACAACACGGGGCCTTTATTCATACATAACATGTTGCTTCCACAAGTATGGTTGTCCTAATAATACATGACAAACTTCAAGGGGAGAAATGTCACACAATACCTCATCCGTGAAGAGCTTGATGTCGTATGGAAGGTGACACTGCTGGCTCACGCGAAGATCCCGTCATTGGTGAAGCCACCTGATGGTGTACAATGGTGGATGTGCTGTGGTTGGTAAGCGCAGCTGCTTCACGACCTATGCCAAAATGAGGTTCTTTTGGCACCCACTTTTGACAATGAACTGTAGCATGGATCCCTTTACCCACATCTAGGAGTGGAAGAGACGCTCCTCCTCTGGATCTTCGGGTTCCTCCTTCCGGATCTTCATGGTAGCAACAGTGGCGTTGGGCTCCGCATCGATAATCTGCTTCCCTTTGTCATTCCCCTTGTCGGGTTCTAACTCAGAGTCAGAACATGCATCTAATTCTGAAACCTTTAGCTCAGCCATCAGTGACTGCTTGGCCTGACACTCACTTGTGTTGTGAGTGGAGCTCTTATGGAACTCACACCATTTTCCCGTGTCCTTTTTCTGCTTCGCGACACTGTTCTTTGCTTGCAGCTTTGACAGGTTGTCTTGGGCCACCCAGCCTTGGCTTTGTCCTTTGTTCTGCGGTTTGAGGGCACCTTTCCCTTGCTTCGGATTTGCAGATCCAAAGTCCCGCTTCTTCTATCTAAACTTTTGCTCGACCTTGACGGCATATCGGTATGCCATGCCGAGTGAGGAGATGTTCAAGAATTCTATTTCTTCCTCAATGTACTTGTGCAAGCAGCCATGGTATTTGAGTATCAAATGCTGCTATGAATCCTTGATACACAACTTTGTACGAAGGGTATGGAAAATATTGATAAACTCCGGCACGTCTTGATCCCTTCCCTGTTGCAGTGTGGTCCACTTTATGTATTGATCCTCATAGCTTCCGACAGGGTAGTACTGCTCCTTGATGTCATCCTAGAATGAATTCTAGGTGGGTGCGGTTGAAAATAGTGAGCCCATACTTTCATCCTTCTGCTCGCAGTAGTTTTCCCACCAGTCCTTGACGTGGGGGGCTGCTTTGAGAAGAGAAAAAATAATATTTTCCCTACTGTAAAATATGAACAGAAAAATAACCATCTAGTAGATTTAACCATTTATCAACGAAATTTGTGTTTATCTGACCCTCGAGTATGGGTATTTCAAAATTAACTTGTACCTTAAACGGTGTGGCATTTCCTAAGTAGCTGTGGGAAGCCGATGCATCACCCCTGGGTAGCCATTGAAGGATCTGGGAAAAGTTGTCCATCATCGTGTTCTTTTGTCACTTGAGGGCTTCTTTGAGCAAGATTTTGATAGGATCTCCTGCTCCCTCGTCTTTCTTTTCATTTGACATGGGAGGCCATCGGGTTTTGCGAGGCTGGTCTTGCAAAGGTTCGACTAGTTCAAGCCCTAACTCCTTATATCTCGACCTCGTTGGGGACATGCAAAGAAAAACAGAGAAAAAGCAGACCGCTC
>APFE030363583.1:190352-201638 GCA_000404065.3 Pinus taeda | reverse complement strand
ATATTTCAGAGAAAATTCTAAGGTTCAAGCAGTGGAACATCACATCGAACATCAACAACAAGTCCTCCAACTCTTGAAGGATAACCTCGTGTTGGCACAGAATAGAATGAAACAACAGGCAGATCAACATCGTAGCGAAACAAGTTTTGATGTAGGTGATTGGGTATTCCTATGGCTACAACCATATAAACAAATGTCCCTCAAGAAAGCTAAGAAGGATAATAAATTATCACCAAAGTATTATGGTCCATACAAGATGTTGCAAAAGATTGGTACTATGGCATACAAATTGGAGCTTCTTGCAATGTCTTGAGTGCACCCAATTTTCCATGTTTCATGTTTAAAGAAGGTTATCAGTGACAAGCTCCCAGTTCAAACAATATTTCCAAAACTTTACGAGGAAAAAAAAATTATATTGGAACTGGAAGCAGTCACAGAAATAAGAACTTGACAGCTACGAAATCGATCAATTTTGGAGTATCTCATCAAGTGGAAAAACTTATCTGCTGAAGATTCCACATGGGAGGATGAGAATTTTATACAGAAGCATCCAGAACTACTCAAGCATTGAGGAAAACACCTTTTTTGAAGGAGAGGGGCATTTTAGGTCCCTATAATATTAGTGATTACCCCATTACTATTGTAGTTGTATCCCTTATTAATATTGTGCCCCTATTGTCGCATATTTTTATTACTGTGCCCCATACAATCCCTCTATTGTTATTTTTGTAGCTTTATATTATTATTGTTAGGTTAGCTGGGTTATATTGTGACTCCTTAGACTCCTATATATAGAAAGGAGGTTTTGTCATTTGAATCATTGAATAATTGTTCATTTGTGTAATGTAAAGGAGGTTGCCCCCTCGAAGAGGCTGAATTATAAGGCATTGATCTCTTTTTTCTATCTTTTTGTGAGCTGGTTTCATAACAATTTGTTGCAACACACTTTGAAAATGGTGGAATAGGTCACTGCAAGAAGCTCACAACCTTGGAATGAAAATGGAGTAGCTTCCAAACATTTGTGTAGCACAGTAGATTTATTTGCATAGCACAAAAGAGGAACTCGACTTTGGCATGCAGAAACCTATCCTTGTGTTGGCTTAATGGGTTGTGACCCAGGTTTAGAGTTAGTTTCTCCAAACAAATCTCTACACCACTAGCACTTTCGAGATACATCCGCAGAGCGCGGACTAAAGTCTCACCTGAAGCAATAATGGGGGATGCTGGAACCAAGTTTCTACACCCAGAGGTGAGAATGACATCATTTTATGCCCTAAATCTACCTTCGAGTAGATCGATAAGCCTTTAAGGCTTATTGATGTAACTTCCCTAATCAACCTCTAAACCTCCATGAAGGTCTATAATTGTCTTTCGCAAACCCTGAATAGGCGAATCCACTACTTACGTGCATCAAAGATTACTTATAACCCAACAATTACTCAGATCATCTTAGGTGTTCGATAACTTTAACATACAACAAGATAATCTTCATGTAAACAGCTAATAGTAATTGCATTCATATAACAATATAAGTCATGTAAAGTCGTGCAACAATGCATCATTATTTCATAAACCCATTATAATATAAGTTGCATTCATATAAACATAAGTAAAGAGATAAACACAAGTATTTCTACAACAATCTTCTTTATTAATACTCAGTTCTGCTTACAGACTCAAGACTTCCATGTGCACTTAGCTGCAGGGATCCACTCACTTAGCTGTGGACTCTACTCTAGGCCTCTGTGCACACAACTGCAGAGCCTTTCTTCCTACTCCTCTTTGCTAACTCTTTAGACTTCTATCGTAGACCAAACTTCGTTACTTCTTCATGACCATGCCTTAGATTCTCTAAGACACACCTATTTATACAATCCCATGGTCCACAAACCATGGGTATATTTTCAAAAGCTGACTCATCTTACATAAAAGAAGGGTAAAACCCTTTATGACTCTTTAATTATCTACGTGCTCCACGACCACAACTTGAGGAGACTTTACATATTTATACAACCAAACTTGGGCTTTTCCCCCAAAACTTGGGCTTTTTCCCCAAAATTGACCCTAAGGGACCCCATCCCAACAGGACCCCAATAGAAAGCTCGTGACCTCGATTCACTTTGTTGGGGCAGAGATCTTACTGTGAAGATCCCATAGCTCCACTCATGCCACTTCTACCTCAGTCGGGCTCTGCGTGGCTACCTTCTTGATCTACTCCACCAACTGCTCTATTGTCGATCCTACACTATCCTCCTTGATTTTCTATTGTGTACTCTCTAAATTGTCCAATTTCTCCTAAATGTTGGCAAACACGATGTAGGTTGTGTCTAACCAAGGCCCCAATCTGGCCTTGAGGACTACCTCTCTCTTTTGCGTTGCTTCCACCTGTGTAAATAGTTGCCTCACCTCCTGTAGCTTAGCAAGGTGTTGTGTGGAAGCAATGATGCATCGCCACCTTTACTTCATCATATTTTTGTAGGAGTTTGCGAGCTTCTGTATTCATGGCCTACAGGGTGGGATCTTCCTACAGGGCCATGACTACCTCCATTTCTTGCTCAAAAAGCGTGGTACAATTTTCTACCACGACATCCATTGTCGCGACTCCATCCTTCACAACGGCTTCATGTTGTTCCCTTACCTTTTACAGAGTTGAGAGTTGTGACTCAAAATCCAACTCTATTATATTTAGGTTTAGCTTTAACTAAATGTGGGCCACTTCCATCTTGGCATCGTGCACACCAGTAGCCAACTTTATCATCTTCGCCTCCAACGGTGCTACCTCCAGTATATGTAGTTCAGGGACTATTCTACAGGCTTCTGCTACCGCAGTTGCAAGTTGGGTGTTCTGCGCCTAAATTTTCTTCTGTGCCTCTAGCGCCTCTAATTTATTAGCAAAACATTGTTCATTGTTTAATCTATATTCACTTATAAGGCTTAGAGCGCACTACTCTCATGCCTGGAACTCTGCTAACACACTTCCCTATAGCGAGTGTAGGTACTCATTCGAGATAACGGCTAGGTTCAGGTTGATGTTCTTTAAAAAACTCACTATGGCCTTGTCATTGATCGCCTCCACGCTCAAAGATCCATCTGGCAGTGCGACTACCCAGAGGTCTAGTGATCGAACCATCTTAGATTCTTGAGTGGTCCCTGGTGCCAAACTTGTTGATGCAGCACTTTTCTACCCTTTGCCTACCTGGATTCTAGTCGTCTGAATCTGTAGCTCTCCCAAATCCTTCTAGATGGTGCTTAGTTCCTGTTGTTTTTGTTTCTCAAACTACTGTAGTAGTTTTGTTGTAGTATCTTACACCTTATTTCCTATCTCGTAGAGATCGCCATTTGTTAAAGTGATCAGATCCAGAAATGGCTTTGTCACCTTTGACTTATTTCGCAATCCTTCCTTTCCTTGTTCTCTATATCTTATTACCCAGAAGGGAGTTCTCTCCTTCTCCTCTTGACCACTATTTCCCTGGTCTAACTGCTCTTCCTCCTTCGTTTGGGGCGAAGGAGACTTATACCCCACTCGGAACCGCGCTCTTCCTATTCAGCCTACTGCTTCATGACACACTCTGTTTCCACTCGGCACTCCTCCTTGGCCTCTTTTTTCCGCTTCTCAACCAACTATTGAACCTTTTGCTTAGACACTTCCTTCTTTTTCTTCTCCATGGACTTCCAAGTACCTGTAGCCAGATCGGATGGAGAGTGCCACTCTGTCGGCCAACGATTGATGACTTCCTCAATAGCGCCATCTGTAGCAAGGTAGGGTAGATCAAACCATTTGCGCTGTGGATCCTTGTGTACCCAGATGTATACACGGTGGAAGTCAGCTTTGAACTTTGCATACCCTGAAAGTTGTTCAAACACAATTGGTGACAACCGTATCTTCTGGTTGATGGCCATGCAAATGCTCACCTCCATCAGCACCCAAAATATTTTGGTCTCTGTGACCTGCGTAACATCTTTTGTGGCCCAGAGAGATGCAAAATTTGTAGCCTCCAACAAATCCTTACCCATAGGAGGAAACAGATTGTCCTCTGGCAAATCCCAAGCAACGAGCACAATGGAGAGAAACAACCACGAATAGTGGAATTTTTTACTCTCATCCTGTGCCTCTCTATAGTTCACAAGGAAATCGCTACAAAGGTAGTGTGCCTAGTTGAGCAATACACTCTCCGTGCACTGGCCAGCCAAAGAAATCACTAGCGCCAGAACTTTGTCCACGCGGCATTTTCTCATAACTTCTCCTACGAGGATCTGTGTGGAAACCTTCACTGTGGGGTCGGTGATTGATGTTATAGAGTACCCACGTAGCTTCTTATCAAGCTTGAATTTATCCTTCATTTTCTCTACAAGGTTGCGCTCTCTTGTCTTTCTGCCGAACTCCTTGGTTGGATTCAACCCTGAGTGCAGCAACAGCATGATCGAATGGATCAGCATATCGATGATGGGGATTGGCACGCTCAGCCACAAATTGTCATCATCCACTAGGGTTAGCAACTACTTGATCACAATCAAGAGTATATTGGAGTGATGGTAGTGGGGCACCCACAACAAGTTCAGCAACCTTGAATGATTCACTCCACGAATCCACTCCACCAGCTCCAGCGTGATGATGCCCAATTCTTTGTAGAAAGCCCTCTTCATGTAATTTTATGTTCCCAAGTGGGGAAACCTCTCATGGCCCGCTAAATCCCAATATTCCATCTTGAGATGGGGAATCTGCGCCAAGTGCGGACCTTCAAAAGTGATGTTCTCCAGGAGCAGGGGTGTATTAAGGAGCAATTTTCCTGCATCTTGGTCCTTAGGGACCTTCACTTTCCCCTTGTGTGGAGGGATGTAATCCAACAACTTGGATATTAGATCCACCCCCTCTATTTTGATGTCCTCCATGCCCTCTTCAACCTCCAAGACCACCACTTTCCCCTTCTCTTCCACGCTCGGTTTGTCTTTCTTATAAGCCTGAGTGGTTGCATGCTTCCTCAATGACTCGCGCACTGGCATGGGCTTCTTCTGCTTATCATTATCAATTTTGGGGACTTCCCTCACCAGCGTCAGCTTTGACCTAGGCAACCTATGCATCGTATGTGATGAGGACTAGTGTTGCAGCAAGAATGCTACAACTCCTGGGGCTACCAACTTTACTTGATCAACCCAGGATTCATACAATCTTGGAGGTGACAAGATGTATACACAAGTAGATGCAATGGGTCCACTCTTTGTCACTGCTAAGCTAGTGATAGACCACTATGGTTTCTCAAACCAGTCTTCTATTGATTTAGAAGAAGCTTGATTACCAATGAGGAAAAGGAAAATTTGCACTAACTGAAATCTTATCTATTGTAGTAAGGAAAGACTGAAATCAAATGCTTAAACACACCATTCATCTAACTAATTGCTAAGAGTATTTGCTTCAAAATAATACTAATTTAACATGTGTGTAATCCTACTATCCTAGGCATGCAATCTGAAATAACCAAACATTCTATTGTTGTGCATGTAAATGAACACAATAACTTTTTTTTTCCTTTTTGTTTTTTTTTTTGTGTGCAAATGTGAATGTTAAATCCTCTTGGTGATGTGGCAGGTGGGTTAAAGATGGTGGTGGAAGGTAATATGGATTAGGAGGCAAGTAGGGGTCTTCTCCTATCATCCTAGATGCTTTTTCCACAATTTGGCCTCAAAAAAGGCCACTACATGTCCTCCTATAGGATGTCATAATGCCCCCTATAGGATGTCCTAATGCTCCTACAAGATACCATGTATTCCTACAGGATCTGAACAAGAGAAATAGGAGTGATTTGGAAGGTGGTGTAGGGATTAGGGAAGATTAATGGTGGCAAAAATAAGGCAAGAGAGTGACTAGGACTTATTCAGAGCTCAAAACAGAGTTTGTAAGATGGTTGGATTTGTTCAACAACCCTAGAAAGTTGTTCTTATGGAATAATGAATTGGGTGAGGGACTTAGTGGATTTTGATGATCATTGATGGATGAATTTAGGTTGGGGTTTCTGGTTATGAGATATCCTTGCACTATTGAAACTCCTGCACTGCATCAATCACTAGCATTTATCCATGAATAACGTCAAATGAGAAAGATTTTCAGTCAACTAAGAAAATAGAATTTCATTATCTAGTTTCCTATTTCATGCATGGAAAAACTTGCAGAATAATGTGAAACCCTTATGAGATCTAATGAAAGGCTAAGGATATTAGAAATGACAATTAAATCCTATTCTTGAAAACTGACAAGATGTTGGCCTAAGTAGCAGAAAACCCTAAATTCCATAGGAAATCAAAAATCTGTCTTTTTGGCAATGTACAAATGGAAATCAAATCCACAACTACTTGTAATGAAATAATGCTAAAACCAATTCAACCATTAATCTATGAAATCAACTAAACATACAAGTACAAGAAGAGGAGTCTTTACTGCTAGGGTTGGGCCCTAAACCAAGAGCTTCAACCCTCTGAGTCAACTCAGTGTTGGATCAAGGAAATGCTAATTCTCATTATCATATCAGAAAAATTACATAACAATGTCTTCCACAAGTCTTGAACTTGAAAATGCTTAGTGCTCTTACATAAAAAAAATTGAATCCTAATGAGGCTCTAGGCCTCCTTATTTATACAACTGAAGTCTCCAACAACTTCCTTAAATCTAGGGAGACTTGGCTCCCAAACTCAAGATGAACTGTTTTTTTTAACTGTCACTGGCTCGGCTGCCTTTTGATCTTCATGAGTCGGCTACTTGCAACTCTGAGCTAGTGTGATTTGTTGGAGGAATATTCGAATGAGTGACGATTAAATGAGGAGGATTTATCTCCTACAATATCTCCTCCTTGTCTCATTCAATTTTCTACCCTTAATTAGCCAAAATTGCCATGATTTTCTCTCAAAAACCGGCAACCAATGCACATTAGTCCACAAGACACAACATCTCACTTTTACTCATCTCATTAAGAAAAATATAATAAAAATATGTAAGGAATTATGAGAAGATTTGATTTCAATAAGCTTGGAGGTGTATTAAGGTCCATATAGTTACCCAATGATGAGGCTCATCATCACCCCCTACTGAAAGTGTTTCTTATCCTCTGAGAAAATCAATCTATATCCATTTCCTTCATTTCTCTAGTGGCCTCGCTGACATCCCATGATTTTGTTGTAGTTTTTCTTCTTCTTGTGAATCGAATCCTGCCTTCCTCTCTATCCCTTCCCACTACTTTCTTTCTTCCTCTTCCTTCCTTCCTTCCAACATTCCTAAGATTAATGGTGGACTGAGTCTCAATCCAATCCAATTGACTTTCAGTCTTTGTAGAGCTTTCTTGTACATGGGTGTTTTATTTAGTGCCTCTCTCATTCTTTAAGGAGAATGGTCTTCTCTGATTTTCAGGCTGTAGGGAAAGGTGTTCCATATCCTTTGGCAAGCTAAATGCTTACATCTCCTAACAACCTGAACATGTCTTCAAAGCATGTGTTTGCTTGCTCTTGGGCAACAAGGTACCTAGGTGCAAGCTTAGAATCATTTGCAATCAGGTTGTGGGTGTTGATGACAGCCATTGGGTTATATTTCTCAGCTCTTATCATGAGGAGTTATGTATCTTCTCTTGTCATTACCTTCTTCATCTCTGTAGCTCTTGCCTCCTCATGATTCATCCATGATGTTAAGGCCATCAATTGCAAGTCCCCCAGTTTTGAATTTGGGTCCCATACATTCAAATCTGTCAAGGCCAAGTTGTGTAGGTAAAACTCATACATTTTTTCTTTATCTTCCAAGGTGGTTTGGTCACAAAGATCAATGAATTGTTTGTAGTCTTGGAAGGTCATAGTGCCTCTCTATGCTAAATTCTTAATTTGGAATTGTAGCCACTGTTCCTTAAGATATAAGGCATAAGACTTTGTTGGCATCATGCATTGGATTTCCTTAGGGAAAAATAGGCCATAGCTGCCACCTAAATTTCTCTTTCTTGTAGTTATCCCCTTATCCATGCATTCTTTGCTTCTAACTGAGCTTTCATCATTTCCTCTCTATCCCTTATGCTTCTCAGTTCTATGCCCATCTCCTTTACTTTATCCTACATGTGGCCTATATCCTCCACTCCTTTAGATTTGGCAATTTGCATCCACCTATGTGTTCTTGCCCTTTCTTTTTCAAGCTCAAATATTAAGGGGATAGAAAATTTATGTGGAATGACCCTACTCCCTTCAATGAACCTATAGTAAGAGTTAAGGTTAAGTTGAGAAATAGGTTCCCTCATTTTTGGATCTTCCTTCTTTGTTTCTTACTGAGTGATACCTTCTTGGTCCATTTTCTAAGTTTCCTGTAGGTTTAGCATAGTTTCCT
The DNA here is from genome assembly GCA_000404065.3 of Pinus taeda. Taxonomy (NCBI): domain Eukaryota; kingdom Viridiplantae; phylum Streptophyta; class Pinopsida; order Pinales; family Pinaceae; genus Pinus; species Pinus taeda. The sequence goes on along the minus strand of APFE030363583.1, from coordinate 193,294 downwards.
ATAGGGTGGCCTCTGCTTCCTATAGGTCCTTCTATGTCTCCTGTAGGAGACATTTTCCCTTTGAAGAGGCAAACCTGGTGATAGGCCTCCTAACATAAGTGATGGGAGATTTGGAAGAGACTTTTCCTGATGATCCTTCTCCCCAATTTTTCTCAAGAGGAGCTACCTTTTTTTCTACTTTGGTAAGTATTCAATGACAATAAGAATTTTGGTGTGTGTTTGAGGTCTTCCTTGCTTGATTCTTGTGATTTTTCTTGTCCTAAAGTACAATGGCTTTTGTCTCTGTCTCTTCCCTTTTTTCTTGATAGGTGTACTTAGCGCAATAAGAGAAGTTTCTGCCTCCTTCTCAGTGGAATCTGGAGATTCCCTTGGTGATTTTTCCCCTTATTTGCATTGAACTATAGACCTTTGTTCTTCCTTTCCTTTTGTTTTCTCTTTTCCATTCTCCTTCTCATCCTTGTCTTTATCTTCCTCTTCTTCCTCCAATTCCTCACTCTGTTCATATGTTTCTTCTTTTTCTTCTTCTTTTGTCTCTTCTTCATTTTCCTCCTCCTTTTCTTCCTCATTTTCCTCCTCTGTTTCTTCTTCATCCCTCTCACTAGGAGTAGGGATTTTTTCATATTCAAGAGATTTTATTTCTCCCACGGCCTGTATGTCTCTGAAAGTTGTCCATGTAACAGGGAGTCTTATGTTTTGGATGGCATCTTCTAGGATAAGTTTGATTAACCCATGATGGGCTAGTTGTTGATGTTTTCCTTCCTTCACTTTGATGCTCATATCTATCACTGATTGAAGAAGAAAGTAGGGTATGCTTAATCTGTTTGAGGAGGTGTGTCCGCTCCAAATCTCAGCTCTTGGAGAAGCTTGAAACGGTATCCATACACTACATTGTATCTCCCTTCACACGATATATATTTAATGAGGTGGTAGCTAATTTCATTCCAAGGGTATGGAAGGCTTTCTCTTCTAACCCCAATTTTTTCCTCCATTGCCTCCTCCCCTTCCAAAAAGAATTTCTTCTTTGCAAGGGTGTTGTTTCCCTTATCTTCCTTTCTCCAAGGAAACCCTAAAGGAAGTGTGGTGATTATACCTATGACTTCAGGGGTTATTTCTACGGAGAGGCCTTTCACCACAGTAGTGGCATGGGTCCTAGTTAGTGGTATGATTGGGAGAGAAAATTCTTCGGCCACCTCATCATCGTATCCCCTCATTTTTCAAAGAAACCCATTCAATTGTGCCTCGTGAAAAATTCTACTATAGAAGGGTGTTGATGAATTCTTACTGTGTTTGTGGTTCCCTCTTGTTAGATCCCCCTATCATTTTTCCTCTAGTAATTTTGTAAGCTTGTATGGGTATAATTCCAAATTCTAGTGGGTGAGAGATTTTAAGTGACAACTCTATAATATAATTCCCCTAGACTACAATTTCCTTAATCAAATGGAGGGTTTTTCTATATTTTTTTAACTGGAAAATGTGGGAAGGTGTAGCTCCTAGATCTTGGTTATTTTCTTATGAAGCTAACCTTTGATCATTCCTCTCTAAATTCCCACTAACAATCCTATAGATGGTTTCTCTGTAACCTATAGGTCATCCTGTAGGATCCTGTAGGTTTTCTTGTAGGATCCTGTAGGTGCTCCTGCACAAAAAAATGCTCACTATCTTTCCTGTAGACACTGCTTCAAGATTCGATAGTAACCTTTATTCGATGAATCCTCGAGATTGAAAATGCCTCCTTTTAATGGAAATCAATGTTTTATTTCCTCATATGGGTGATTCTGTGGGATGGTGTGTTTTCTGCCAAAGTACAAGCACCCACTTTTGGACCGTTGATCCCACTAGCACTCCATCATTCCCCCTTACCTCGTAATCATCTCCCACTTCGATCCTCCGCAGCTTAATCATTTTTGGCCTCATCTCCTTTTTCTTCTGATTCGATTGCTGCCACGGGTGGAGTGATCTAACTGTATTCTCCTCGTCGATCGGCAGAAGGTAGCCAAGTTAACTGGCCACCTTTGCTTATAAAAACAACTCTTACACAATCCTACATTTTTTATCATATTATGCTAATGAGAGAGCTTTAAGCAAGATGACATACCTCTGGGTAAGATGCCTTGATGATGCTGCTTGTTGGAGAATGATGTCCCTGTGTTGTGTATTTGTTGCACATTTTTTTTTATTATCGACCTCCTTTGATGTGCAGGTACTGGAGGGTGATGTTGATGATCCTATTGTTGTTGCTAAGCTCTACAAGAGCTTCCTTGAAATTGGGATCTCCATGATGAATATTACTGCAACCTGTGAAATTTCATTTTGTGGAATAGGTTGTTACAGGATTTCCTACAGGAAACCTACAGGATGTCCTGTAGTTGCCTCTCCCCTAAAATTTTATTATTTTCTTCACTCCTGGAGCTTGAGGATCATTGTCATGGGTAGAGAATGGGTCTATTGGTTGGTAGGTGAGAGGTATAGCCTTAAGGTATTGTCCCCTTGTCCTATGTTCTCACCTTCTTCTATTTTTTTTCTTTTTTCTGTTTTTCTGAAAATTGTAATCATTTTGGAACTGACTTATTGGATGAATGCAGAGGTAATCATGGAGGTGAGAGGCATGGTGATGAGGTGGTGAAGTAAAAATTTAATTTTTGACACAAGCTAGTCATCTCCTTTCTCTAGGGTCACTTTTCTTAAGATTCCCAAGCCATTGTAATTCCTACAGGATCCTCCTGTAGGTTTTAAGGGAATCGTGGAGAAAACACAGAGCTTGTGTAAATTGAGCTGGAGGAGTTCATAAATGGATGGATAGATGGGATGATGAAAAATATGGGATGGAGGAATGAGAATATGAATTGTATAGGTCCTTCTGCTCCTCTCTTATTGCTCTGATCCTCCTCCTGCTGACCTGCAAACAACACTTTCATAGTTTTTCTTTTCTCTCCTTTTTTGTA
>APFE030363583.1:175155-188726 GCA_000404065.3 Pinus taeda | reverse complement strand
CGGCAACAGCACCAAAAAGTGATGAGCACTAGTATTGCAGCAAGAATCTTGCAACTCCTCGAGATACCAACTTTACTTTATCAACCTGAGGTTCATACAAACTTGGAGATGATAGTGTTGTATACACAAGCAGATGTGATAGGTCCACTCTTTGTCACTGCTAAGCTGGAGATAGACCACTATGGTTTCTCAAACCAGCCTTCTATTGATTCAGAAGAAGATTGATTACCAATGAGGAAAAGGGGAATTTGCACTAACTAAAATCTTGTCTACTGTAGTAAGGAAAGACTGAAATCAAATTCTTAAACACACCATTCATCTAACTAACTGCTAAGAGGCTTTGGTTCAAAAGAATGTTAATTTAACATGTGTGTAATCCTATTGTCCTAGGCATGCAATCTAAAATAACCAAGCATTCTATTGTTGTGCATGTAAATGAACACAATAACTTTTTTTTCCTTTTTGTCTTTTTTTCTGTGCAAATGTGAATGCTAAATCCTCTTGGTGATGTGGTGGGTGGGTTAGAGACAGTGGTGGAATTTCAGATGTCTTAGGAGGTAAGTATTGGTCTTCTCCTATCTTCCTAGATGCTTTTTCCACAATTCAGCCTCAAAACAAGCCACTACAGTTCATCCTCCAGGATGTCCTAATGCCTTTTACAGGATGTCCTAATGCTCCTACAGGATCCCCTGCATTCCTACATGATTCGGCCAAGAGAAATAGGAGTGATTTGGAAGGTGGTGTAGGGATTAGGGAAGGTGAACGGTGGGACAAATAAGGCAAGAGAGTGACTAGGAATTCTTCAGAGCTCAAAACAGAGTTTGTAAGATGGTTGGATTTTCTCAACAACCCTGGAAAGTTGTTTTTATGGAATGATGAATTGGGTGAGGGACTTAGTGGCTTTTTATGATGATGGATGGATGAAATTAGGTTGGGGTTTTTGGTCATGAGATATCCCACACTATTGAAACTCCTACACTACATTAATCACTCACATTTATCCATGAATCATGTCAAATGAGAAATATTTTCAATCAACTAAGAAAACGGAATTTCATTATCTAGTTGCTTATTTCATACATGGAAAAACTTGCAGCATAATGTGAAACCCTTATGAGATCTAATGCAAGGCTGAAGATATCAAAAATGAAAATTAAATTATATTCTTGAAAACTGAAAAGATGCTGGCCGAAGTGGCAGAAAACCCTAAATTCCATAAGAAATCAGAATTCTATCTTATTGGGGTTGCATGGGAATTATTTCCTTAAACCATGGTCCCTGAAGGGAGGAGTGAGGCCAAAGCTACCTACTATTATCTTTTTGGTATTCCTTTATCTTCCTAATATACTGCTAAATCAATGCACAAATGGAAGCAAATTAATCAAATCCACAACTACTTGCAATGAAATAATGCTAAAACCAATTCAACCATTAATCTACGAAATGAACTAAACATACAAGTACAAGAAGAGGAGCCTTTGCTGCTAGGGTTGGGCCCTAACCCAAGAGCTTCACCCTTTGAGTCAACTTAGTTTTGGATCAAGGAAATGCTCATTCCCATTATCATATCAGAAAAATTGCATAAAAAGGTCTTCCACAAGTCTTGAACTCGAAAATGCTTAGTGCCCTTACATAAAAAAATATGAATCCTAATGAGGCTCTAAGCCTCCTTATTTATAAAACTGAAGTCTCCAATGACTTCCTTAAATCTATGGAGGCTTGGCTCCCAAACTCAAGATGAACTAGCTCTTTAACTATCACTGGCTCGGTTGCCTTTTGATCTTCATAACTCGGCTGCTTGCATCTCCATGCTAGTGTGATGGAGGAATATTCAAATGAGTGAGGATTAAATGAGGAGGATATATCTCCTACAATCTCTCCTCCTTGTCTCATTTGAGTTTCTACCCTTAATTAGCCAAAATTACCATGATTTTCTCACAAAAACCTGCGATCAATGCACATTAGTCCACTAGAGACAACATCTCACTTTTACTCATCTCATTAAGCAAAATATAATCAAAATGTGTAAGGAATTATGAGAAGAGTTTATCTTAATAAGCTTGGAGGTGGATTAAGGTCCATATAGTTACCCAATAATGAGGCTCATCAGTAGGCACTCCAGCTGGAGTCTCCATGCTCATCACCTCTAGAGCATCTCCTTCAAAGGCGACAGCCCCTCCAATACTAGTAGTATCTCCTAGTCCATACATTGTGTTGTGAATGAATCTCTGGGTTTCCTCAAGTAACCTCACGAATACAGAACTAGCAACCAAATCAACGTAAACCTGAGGATTCATAAACAATCGACAGCTCAACATAGAAATTCTATGACTACAAAGTGTTTTTCTCTAGATGGCCACACGTAATCTATTGGCGAATTTGAATTCAAATTTGATTGTTCCCCCCAAAATCCGTCCATAAATGTTGAATTGGTGACAAATTTCCAATGATTTCACTCTTAAATTCAGCCTTAAATTTCTTAAATATCCCCCCCCCCCCTCTGCATCTCCTCTTAACTCTCTTCTAGCAATTAAATCATGAACAGTGACTATAATGGTTACTTTCTATCTATGTTGTGTTGTCTCTCCTCCTATAGCGTAGCTCCCTTTGCGCTTCTTCTAGTACTGTGACATCATTCGTTTTCGCGTTACCCCTTGTCATGCAACTCCTCAAAATAGGCAGTGTATTTTATAGTCTCTCGCCTCCCTGCATCTGCCTGGAGCACTAAGAATGTGCTACCATCATGTAGTTATTGAGTTGGATCCTCAATGTATGGATTCAATCAACTTCCATTTACCCTTCCCAGAAATGGATCTCCATTCAACTTCACGAGCTAAATTGCTCCACCATCGGTAATATCTTTAGTAAAATATGGCCCCAATGAGTGCATCTAAAATTTTCTTGGAAAATTATCAAACTTACTGTCATATAATAAAAGTAAATCATTTACCTTGAAGGTGCACAGTTTGATGTGTCATTTGTGCCAAGCTTTTTTAAGTCCCTTCTGAAATTGTTGATGCAATCCAGCCAAAAACTCCTCGAGCTCTATTAGTTGTGCAAGCCTTTTTTCTAAGGCTCCGCGATCCACCATTCCTATGAAGATCGCTATTCCTAGACTAGGCACAATATATTCCATAGGCATCATAGCTTCTACCCCATAGACCAACCTAAAAGGTGTCTGGCCAGTAAGCCTCTTACTGGTAGTTCTGTAAACCCATAACACTACTAGTACACGCATGTCCCAATCATTCTGTTGCGCGTTGCAAACCTTCATCATCTCTTTCTCCAATATCTTATTCAAATATATACTATTCCACTAGCCTAAGGATGATATATACTATTCTGATGATAAACCTGGAACTCCTTTATTAGTGCGTTGATCGTTTCATTCAGAAAATGCATATCGTGATCGCTCATCAATACCTTTGGGTAACTAAACCTAGTCAACACATATTCGAATAGAAATTTCGTTGTTGTTGCCCCTATATAGTCTTTCACAGGTTGTGCCTCTACCCATCTAGTCCAATATTTAGTCGCGGTGATGATATACCATGCACTTGTTTTCTTGCCTCAAGGCTGAATTGGTCCTAGAAAATCAATTGCCCATTTCTCAAATGGCTGCAATGACACTTACGGATTCAAAGGAAGCTCATCCCTCCACGATGGCCTACCCATCCTCTGACGTGCATCACATGTCCTACAATATGCTTCAGAATCCTTACGCAGCATTGAACACCACAACCCATCGCGCAAAATCTTCTGCTTTTTTCCTTTTCCTGCATAACGTCCCCCTGCAGCTCCTCCATGAGCTTCAGCGAGGATACTGTTTCTTTCAAAGTCAAGCACATAGCATCAAATTATTTCATCCAATCCCATCTTATACAAATGGCCTGCAATAAATGAAAAGTCTACCACGCGCACCAACAATTCTTTCTTCTGTTGATTGGTGTATCCCTCTGGAGTTGTCCCTATGGTTAGAAATTGGATAATGTCCGCAAAGTGATTATCTGCTACATGCACCATGAAGAGTTGTGCATCAGACAACCCTTCCTCCAAATTGGTAGGCTCCTCTCCTATTTCAATGTACGACAGATGATCTGGCCCTGCATTCAACCTTCCTAGCTTCACAATCACATCAAAATCATACACCTAAAACAACAACAACCATTGGCATATTTCCCCCCAAACAAAGGCTTACTGACTAGGTATTTCAATGCAGAATGGTCTACATACATCTTCAAATGTCCACCTAGCAGGTAATGTCTGAACTTCTAGAGCATGTACACCATAGTCAATCCTCCGCGCTCTATTGTCGAGTAATTATTTTCAGCCTTAGACAACCTCCTACTCGCAAACACTATAGGGTGATCCAATTCTCCTTCATTAGCCTGTGTCAGCACTACTCCTATCGCAATACATGAGGTATCTACATGCACAAGGAACTCCATCTTCCAATCTGGAGAGACTAGGATCGACACGGTGACCATTTTCTCCTTTAGTACATCCACGATGTGCTGAGATTCTTCATCCGAATCTGATGTACAGGAGATTTCGCAGTCCCTTGCAATTCCTCCATCGTCTATCGGATTAACCCAATCTTGGTCTTGCGATGTTATCTTATAGATCTGGTCCATATCATCATCATTTTCCTCATAGTCACGGACTGGTTTAGTATAGTGCGGTCCTTCTGCAAGGTCCAATGGTACTACCATGCAAAGCATTTTCCTTTCAAATGACATTGCCCACTTCTTCAAATTGATCACCCCGTTCATGTTGATAGCCCAATCAATTTCAAGGAGTGCGTGATATGAATTGTTGTCATCAACAATCCCTATTACTTCAAAATCATCCAACGTGCTTGCACGTTCTATATCTACAGTTACTCCATGCAATCTCCCCATAGAGATAATCTTTTGTTGATTTTCCAATCTTAATTGAATCGTAGACCACTGTAACGCAGGCCTCCCCATTTTTTCCTAAGTCTGTTTAGTCAAAACATTCGCATCTGATCCTAGATCCAAAATAACTTGATCCATCTCGTATTCTCCTATTTGTGCGGTGAGCCTCATCTCACGTCCTGTTCTCGTCTTATGTCTATTGATCTTTCTGACCGTGCAGTTCCCATCAAAAGCATTATCCCTACCAGCAAATTTGTTTATAATCTCCTGTAATCCTTTCATAGCCCTGTTGTCACATAACAGTTTCATGCAAGTCTCCAAGAAAGTAGTAAGCATGGAGGGGTCAACTTCTTCAGATAGCCTATCCTAACTTCCTGAGGTAGAGGCTTCAGTGAAGCTTTTCTTTGCTTCCATGAACGTTTCCTTTGCAAGCTCCAGATCAAACCCAACTTCTTTTTTTGGAGCCTTACAGACCCATCCACCTTCTTCAAATTGTTTTCTCTTATTGTCACCAGTTGTCATACCACTTCGCAGCATGATATTGACATTGGGATCCTCTTCGCGAGGCTCTACCCTCATCATCTACAGGTTCTAGTTAGGCTGTTGAGGTTGCGCCTTCTTCTCCTACATTTTGGCTATAAATATAAGGCATTCTTCTATCGTGTGGTCAAACTGAGTGTAACACTGGCATGACGAGCATGTCTGGCTCATACACTCCTATCCGTAATGCCCTGCCACTCCACAATTATAGCAAATAACTTGCCCTTGACCTCTACCAAGTCCTCCTCTTCCTCAGCCTCGGTCGCAACCCTAATATCCTTCGCGCGCTCCCCCAATGCCATGATCCAGAGGCCGAGTTTCTATTTGCATTCAATACGTGGGAATTCTTTCCATCATTAATTCATAGCTATGACAATTATGCTCATCGTGGACTACCGATTTACACAAAAGTTGTAGAATAACTATTGCAGTGTCTGTACAAATTTTTGCAGTAAGTGTCAATTGTTTGTTACATGTTTTCCTGCTACTTGACAGATAGCGCACCACACACAGGCCCTGTACTTGGTCCTGTTGGGGCTTCCTTCCTTAGAGGCATGGACCCTCCTTGTGCTATATAATTCATGAAAAAATGGCAATGATCCTTATCATGCCCCTTTTTCTTACACTTGAGGCACCAAAATTCTTCGTGCACCTCTAACCAAGCTGCTTTCTCCTTTTTCAAGATCTGAAACTCTAAGGAATGGTTATGCAAATTAGCATGAATTTGTTGAACTCCCAACATCACATCCTAGACAAGAGTCTCATGTAATATCATTTTGATCTCCATTGCTTTCGCCTGCATTCCTATCTTTTGTTGCGACAGAGCAATCCTTAAGTGAGGCAAGAGCATGGCTATAAACCATTCGCAGTGTTGACTGTCTGTGAGATTCATATTAGCTTCACCTGATTTACACTTTAGTCTTTGATCCAACTCCCAGGGTGTTTCACCAATCCTCATCACGATTTCCTTGAACCCCACTACCGACTGTGTTTCAGACATAGGCCTAGTGAATTCCTTATTCAGAGCAGTCTAAGTGTCAACAATTGACACCATCGGGTTATTATTGCAGTACTTAATGTACCACATCAATGTGTGATCTTATAGAATAGTAACCGACTGCACTTTCTTAATATGATCATCTGTAATATTTTGTTCTGTCGACACAGCCTTCACAATGAACTAAAACTGGTTCGGGTCCTCATTTCCCAAACCCTTGAAATTAGGAAATTTTATCGTATTCTACATATTGAACGGTGGCAAAGGTGGTGGTGGTGTGGGTGAAGGAGTATGTTGTGGAGGTTAAGGTGGAGGTGGTGTGGACGGATGAGGTATTTGCAGAAATCCTTGCCTTGTTAACTAGAAAACGCTCTTCGGTGAAGCCTATGTTGCTCCATCATCATCACTCAGAGGAGGCTCGATCAGAGGGCTATATTTTAGGTCATGTTCTCCCTCTATCCCTGAATAACTTTCCACTTTGTGTACCTTGAAACATTAAGGTAATGGAATAAGATCTTAAATACTTACCTCAGGATCCCTTGAAGAAGCATCACTCTGCTTCATTGTAGTTTACTGAGGTAGCAATCGCAAATTCTGTCACAAATCCTCCTATGACTCAATTAAGCCAGTGATTGATGGTGCGTGAGATCTTATCTTCATAAGCTTCCAATATCTGCACTAGCTCCGGGGTCCACACTATTGGACTGTCAAGCCTCCACCTTCCTTGGTCATTTGCCAATTTAGTGATCCACTTGTATAGTTTGATCAGGAAGGTGCAGAAGAAGATCTCATGTATTTCAGTGTATAAATATTTGTCCAAACATTGTTCTTTCGCAGGTGTGGGTTTTTGTTTTCTTATGCCACAAATTCATGGATATTTCTATCTAACTACTCCTTAATTTCTTTCTTGGTTAGATTCCAGTGGTGCGACATCACACATCTCTTTATGTAGATACCGATCCTGAAAACGGAACCATTTGTTGGCTTAGTGGGTCTTGACCCAGGTTCAGAGTTAGTTTCACCAAAAAATTCCTACACCACTAGCTTTTTCAGCATCAATCCACGAAACGCAGACTGAAGTCTCACCTGAAGCAGTATGGGGATGCTAGAACCAATTTTTTGCACCCAAAGGTGAGCATGATGTCATTTTATGCCCTAAATCTACCTTCTCATAATCGATAAGCCTTTAAGGCTTATCTATGTAAATTCCCTTAATCAACCTCTAAACCTCTGTGAAGGTCTACGACTATCTTTCGCGGACCCTGAATAGGCGAATCCACTACTTACGTGCATCAAAGATTACCTATAACCCAGTAATTACTCAGATCAACTTAGGTGTTCGATAACTTCAACATACAACAAGATAATCTTCGTGTAAAAATTTAACAGTAATTGCGTTCATATAACAGTATAAGTCATGTAAAGTCATGCATCAATATATCATTATTTCATAAACCCATTATAATATAAGTTGCATTTATAAAAACATAAGTAAAGAGATAAACACAAGTATTTCTGCAACAATCTTCTTTATTAATATTTAGTTTTGCTTATAGACTCAAGACTTCCCTGTGCACTCAACTAAAGGGGTCTACGCACTCAACTGCAAACTCTACTCTAGGCCTCTACACACACGGCTATAGATTCTTTCTTCCTACTCCTCTTCGCTAACGTTTTAGACTTCTCTCATATACCAAACTTTGTTACTTCTTCATGACCATGCCTTAGACTCTATCAGATACACCTATTTATACACTCCCATCTTACACGAAAGAAGGATAAAACCCCTTTATGACTCTTTAATTATCTACGTGCTCCGTGACTGCAACTTATGGAGACTTTACATCTTTATACAACAAAACTTGGGCTTTTGCCCCAAAATTGACCCTAGGGGACCCCATCACAACACCTTGCTTGGAAATTTTGACCTGATTGGATGGAGTGGAGTGTTCAAAAATGGAATGGGCAAATAGAGAGTGAGTGAAAGTCTTTTATAACTTAAGGAAATTGATTTTTCTTTCCAAGTGGTAGTGGACCCACCATAACATTTGTAACTTGATTTTGACACTTTACAACTTCATGACCTTTATGAAAGTATTTAATTTAAGGAAATGTAATAAAAACATGGTTTATAACCTTGATTGCCAACTTAACCTCTACCATTCCTTATAAAATGGATTTTAATGGTAAAATGACCAGTTTTTAGAAATTAACCTATTGACCTAGTGGTGACCTAGCATGGGCTTATTAGGTGAATTATGACCATAATGACTATGGGACTCTTCTAACAATGATTTGACTTGACCAGGATGGTTTTATTTGACCATGGAACTAAAAGGACTAGTAGAGACTGACCTTCCTAACCGGTGACCAAATTTTTTTATTGAAAATCTTTTTGAAACTATTAAAAGTTGACCTGAAACCCTAATAAAAAACTTTGTAAGAGCACATTTGATCACCGGTGACTGACATGACTGACAGGAACTAACATTGGCTCTAGTTGTGGATGGCATCTCCTTGGAGGTGTCAATAACACCATAGACTAGGTAGCCTTATTCATTGGGCAATGGAGTCAAAATGTAAAAGACTAGACTCAAACTAAAACTGACTGACTATCTGACATGACATGACTCCAAAAGAAAATAAAAGTAGCAACTAATCAAAGAAGCCTTATGGCCTTCTCCTCGAGCTTCAAAATCCTATGATAGCCACTTCACACTTGAACATGAAAATTAAACTGTTATATACAATGGTAATGAAAATTTGCAGAAATTTCTTCAGGTATAGTAGTGCTTCAAAAGCCTACCATTGATCGCTCCTCCTTAATAATCTTCCCTGTTCATTTCCTCCAATAGATAAGCATTCTTTCCTCTGAAAGTTGAGATTCTATATGGTCCTTTCCCTAAATTTCCAAACTTTCCATGTTTTTCCTTTTCTTCATTTCTTCCATCCCAACGAAGAACCACATCTCCTAGGTTGAAATTTTCTTCCTTTGTCTTACGATCATTAATCTTTTTTATTTTTCCCTGAAATTTAGAAGTATTTTGAAATTTGTTAAGTTGTCCAATTCCTGCAAAATTTTCATGACCAAGACAACAAGGGATGAAGGAAAAATAGTATCAACTTCGTACACTATCTGAAAATGAGACATAGCTATGGATTTTTTAGTACTGACTTTGTATGCCCATAAAGCATTAATGTGCTTTTTATGCCAGTTTTTGTTTTTGACTTCTAAAACTTTCTTGATGATGTTGATCAAAGATTTTTTGGAAGATTCAGCCAGACCATTCCCTTGTGGGTGATTAGTAGAATGTTGCAATACAATATTGCGATGTAGGAAAGTGTTCCCTCTGCGGACAAAGGCAACCCCTCTATCCCTAGAGTGGGTCTAGTCACAAACAAGGATAGATCAACAATAGCTTTCCTTAAACAATCATAGTTGGAGGCCTACCTCAACCGATGGTCAATGGAGTTTCGTTGCGCTGCTCCAGCTTTCGCTTCCTTCTCCTCAATGATTGATCAACCTGAAACAATGCAAAGGAAATACAACAAAGCACGTAACCGGAAAACAACAATGATCTATTTACTCACAAAAGTCAAGAAGTCATCAGCTATCCAGTAAATTACATACAAGACATAGGAAAACATCATTGATTGTATTAATAATGAAATAAGAGCAAGCTTACAACCAAAGTCTTAACGTCGCAAGGATTCTCAGAGGAAACCAGCCAACATCTTCTTCAAGCATTCACTCTTTTAAGATGGATCTCCCAACATACAAAGTCTCTCTCTCACTCATAAGTTCTTACACAAATTCAAGGGCACTTCACAACCTTCCACAAGCTATCAACACTCTCACACTTGTTCACACCCACACCAACTATCTATCAAAAGCACTAACAGCACTGCTCAATCCAAGAGTTTACCAACTAGATGATCATAGCAAAGGTGAGTGTTTAAATAGGAAGAGGAGTCTCCATCAAAGGTGGAAGAGAGAGCTTATCCCCAAGGAAGGTAGCAAAATTGACGGAACTACCACACCAGGGAAGGAAGGGTGACACAAACTAGGCCAACAACCAAGTCTGGAGTCATCCAGAAGGTTGACTGTTCGAACAAATTCGCCCAATATGGATCATCGTAGGTGTATAATAGATCCTCAGTGCTGACATCGCTAGTAAGCAATGTAGCCAGTTAGATCATTGCCAAAGATATCAAATATCCTCGCTATGGGGCATGAAATCAGACCGTTGATGAGCCCTAAAATTGGTAACAATTTGGGCTCATTTGGCCTCATTTTCATTGTTCAGCCCTTGTTCAAATCCATCATTTTCTATAGTTTATGCATTATTTCTAGTATGTTTGTGTCTTTTGGTACGAATAAGGGAAGTTACTTTTCCTAGGTGGTTAACATGTGTCTATTTCAGGTTTTTTGACGTATTGGAGCAAAGTCAAAGGAAATCATGAGCTATAGGCAGCCAAGGCCTGAAATTAGGACTTGAAGGAGGGATGTCTACAGCATTCAATGACCCTTCCTTGGGATTCTCACCTTCAGCCCCGAGCTCCAAAGACCACCGAGCCGAATCTAGAAGGCAGCCAATCAGCATTTAGAAAGGGGTTGTTTGACTCACAGTTTGACAGCCGAGTTCCACAAATTGAGGAGGCCAACTAGGTCCCTCGTTATCTATAAATGTTGAGGCCTCAGCCTTCGTAAAAAGACTTTTGAACCTATTGTGTATTTTGTACTCCAGTGCTACAGCAGCTCTGTTTCTTTTGTAGCCATTTTTGGCAAAATTGTTATGACTCTTTTTGAATAATGAGAAGCAGTTTGGTTTCCTAACAAGTCTGAGTTTTTTTCATAGGAGCCAAAGCTCTCAGGGTTGGGCCCAACTTGAGAGCCTAGGACCTCCTTTCTGTATCATTGTGTTTGTTTACGTATCACTGTTTTTCTCTTTTATGCATTTGAACACCTTGCTGTTAAGTAGATTTTGTTATGATGTTGGGATAGATCACTGTTTATGAATGGTTTTGGTTTAGATGTTTTGGTAGAATAATAACAGCAAGATCTCCAAGAAAAAGAGACAACTACACTCTTAGTTTCACCTCGGCCTTATTAGATTTGGGGCTGGAATTGAGGAAAGAGTGCTGCCTCACAAAAACACTAGTTTGTTGCTTATGCAATATTTTAGTGTGCTTGTTTTAGTTGCAGAGATTAGTCATGGGTTTGGACATCTGAAATGTTTCCTTACATAGATGGTGTACAAGGTTTTCCTCCCAAATAAATTTGCTGCTCATTCATGTTGATTGATGGATAGAATATATTAGTTTAGGATTTGATCATTTGCAGGTTTTTGTAGAATTGATCAAGGCCCACCATGCAGGGTATCCTCCTCCTTCATCCATCCTCCCAAAGCATCATCTAAGCCTCCTGTTCTGTCTCATAGCTAAGCTACCCTTTTTCCCATCTATCCTTTGTGTCTACGAAACCTTACCTTCTTGCTCATCATTGCCTTAGTCATCTTCGAGCCAAGTCAGCCTTCCACCAAACCTCCCACGAGTCCTTAGGCCATGTTTAGACCCCTATCCTACCTCTAGATCCACCCATGCACCTTCCCTCACTCATCCACCTCCTAAAAACTGACTTCTGAAGTTTCCTGTAGAAATTCTGAAGTTCACTGTAGAACCCCTACAGACTTCCTGTAGAAGCTCACAAATGAGGTTTTCCGATAGCCAAACCTTGTGAGACTCTGGGGAAGAGTGTTAGGGACCCCTTAGACCCTCTCTGAGAGTCTCCAACTACTTCCAAGCATTCCTCTTCCTTGGTCCACTCCTACACAGTGAAGCACAGTTCAAGTATATGCATGTGAAAATCAACACTTAATCAAGAAAATACAAAAAGATACTTTCTAGAACAAAAGTAGACTAAGACATGTGCATTTTCCCTTTTTGAAGTCAATGGCATCTCATTCAGCAGTCTGTATTCTCATTATTGCATCAATAGAACTAGCTGGTAGAATTAGGGTTTGCTAGGGTTTGCATTCCTCTTTTTCTTTCAGTTTCTTTCCGCAAGTAGATTAGCTCCCCTTTGAGTTAGCTTTCATCCATCATTTACAAGCTTCATCTAAGAGCTTATAGAAGTTGGCTAAAGCCCTAGCAAACTTGTGCCAGCTGACCGAGTGACAGCTGCGAAAAGAGCTAGTACTTGTGCATACAGCACCGTCGCTTCCAAGTTTGTTATGAACAACCAAGTCGATAAAAGTAAAGAAGGGAGTCCCAGGAGTTGCAGCATTATTGCTGCAATACTGGAGCCCACCATCTTTTTGGCGTCGTTGCCAGGGAAGCGTCAGAGTATTGGTGATTGTTGTTATTCTTCTATTTTCCACTACAAACTTCTGTTAAGTAGTTTATTTCATTTCCATTCTGGAATTTCATTCCTGCAAAAGTAGAGTAGACATTTCTTGCTTTCCTTGATTAGCCTTCAAATTCCACAATTTCAATTCTGCAAGCATAGATTAGAATTTCAATTATGCTCTCATAGATTAGCATTTCAATTCCGCATTTTCCTTTCAGTAAGATAGTTAGCTGCAGTTCAACCTATTTTAGTTTTGCAGGTACAAAAGAAAAATACAAAAGCAAGAAAAATTATTTCCATTTCATGCCTCGTAGGAACAGAGATAAGACCGGCAAGTTCTTACCCAACACCCCCACCACATCACTGAGTCAACTTTCTCTCTTCTCTGGTGACAGTGAGCCAGAAGAACCTATAGGTGAAACTCCTGAGATATACGAAGATCCTATAGCGGAAGAAGAGTTAGAAACCATTCCATATGCAGCCATGGCTGAAAACCGAAATGGGAGAAGAGAAGATGACATAATAGAGGGTGCCTTTCCCATTCGAGAGACCAATGGAGACATGAAGATGAAAAACATAAGTCCCTCCGCGCTACCTCATTTCCATGGTCTGACTTCTTAGGACCCTGATACCTTCTTGTTTGAGTTTGTTGTCCTTTGTAGAACTTATGACTATGCTGAGGATGAGCAAAAGCTGAAACTCTTTCCCTCTACCCTCAAGGATGTAGCATTACGCTGGTTCATGGGGTTACCTGGAAACAGTATCACCACTTGGGCTCAAATGCAAC